>PVLA01007516.1:0-103772 GCA_004027455.1 Hydrochoerus hydrochaeris | reverse complement strand
CTTTTGAGACGGTCTCATTATACAGTTCAGGCTGGCATTGAACTCATTTTATAGCTCAGACTGGTCTTGAACTTGCAGTGATCCTCCTGCCTCAGCTTCCCGAGTGCTGGGATTACAGGCGTGTGCCACCATGTCTGGCTTCAGGATATGAGATCTTTATTTGTAGACTCAGTTTCTTTGGGGGGTGTTCAGACAGGGTCAGATTATGTGGTTCAGGCTGGCTGTGAACTCACTGTGTAGCCCAAGTTGGCCTTGATCTTGCAGGGATCTTCTTGCCTCAGCCATATCCATATCCCCAAAGCCCAGTGTTAGTAGACTGTTGATCAGAGATTGTAATCCAAGCGTCCTGTGACGTTCGTTAACAGCGTGTTTTCTGTCTAATGCCTGGTCTCAGTATTGTGTTTATGATAGTATATAGAATTCTGCCACGTTTCGTTCATTTTCTAGTATCGTATATTTAAAATAATAAGAGAATGTGTCTCTTTTTGGTTGTCTTTTCTTTTCCTGACTATGATTGTGTGTAAGATTGGGCCTGCAGTGTGTGCCAGCTTTGACCAGTAATATCCGTTGCCTTCAGATTTTCCTCTCGGTTAGGTCAAGATGCTGGGCTCCTGCAGTTCTTCAAGAACATGTCACGCATGAAGTAATTGCTTCCTCCTCTTGAGTAATGAGCGTTTCTGTTCTCAGCAGAGATCCTCTTTGAAAGAGTTTCGAAACATTAACTTGCCACGTGGTGTGCCTCAGGTTTTCCCCAGCTGTTTTGTCACTTCTGCGTCCTACGCAGTCAGGGCCCACTGACCACAACGAGGGCAGGAAGCGGCTCGGGAAGCCAAGGGCTCCCTCTTAGAGGGGCTTTAGGACACTGTACGCCCGGATGTCGGGGTCCATGCTAGAGTGGCTGGGCTGTCAGCGTTTCCTGCAGACAATCAGAAGCCAGAGGTTGAATTCATCCACTACACGAGATTGTTATGTTTTGATGAGCACTGTTGTTTTTTTGTTTTGTTTTGTTTTGTTTTTAAAGTTTTCTTTTTCCCCTGTAGAATGAAGCGGACAGGACTCTGATATATATAACCCTCTACATTTCTGAGTGTCTAAAGAAACTCCAAAAGGTAATCATAAAAGTGATGATCATTTATAAAAAAAAAAAATCACTGATGTGTATTTACACTGCCAGCCACTTGGGTTTTTTTGACTTTTAAGGACAAGTAGAAGATATTTCCTCTGCCTTAGAGCATGGTGTTAAGAGAAAATGTGAATGTCGTTCTTCAGTCATAATGGAGTTGACTGACCCAAAAACTAGGGCAGTGTTGGACCCATAGCTTCGCATGCAAGCATTTGGCACATTCCCAGCCCTTGTTCTGTTCTCTTTTGAAATATGATCTCACCAAGTGGCTCAGCCTGACCTCAGCTTGCAGTCCTCCTGCCTCAGTCTCTCCATGTAGCAAGGATTACATGGATATGCCTCCATGCCTGGCCAGAAAAAGATAGTGACATTTTAAGATGTTACATGTAGGGGCTGTGGATTTAGCTCAGTGGCATAAGCGCCTGTCTTGCAAGTGTGTGGTCGTGAGTTTGATCCCTGGTACCAATAAAAAAAAAAAAAAGAAGATGTTACATGTATGTTTCTTTCTTTTTTTACTAGCAATCAAACTCATTATGTAGTCCAGATTGGCCTCAAACTCACTACATAGCTCCCCTGGCCTAAGGCTTACAATCCTTTCGCCTCAGCCTCCAGCATGTTGAGATTACAGGCATGAACCACCACGCCTGCCAGCAGTGACTTCCAACTATGAAACAGGCGACGTCCCCAGTAGATTAGCAATGTCTCCGACTTCTCCTAAGGAATCTATGGCATGGTCTTATTACATTAGAGCTGAAAATACTTTGAAATTTTTCACATTCATCAGTTCTTTAAGCTTTAGTTACTATATCTTGTTGTGAGTATTTATAAAAACCATATGTGACTGCAGCATAAATAAGTCTTTAATATTTTAATTATTGTATTTATAATCGGTTTTTCTTGTAATTTTATTATTTTGTTTTATTCATTTGAAGCATTGTAGTGAGAAAGGACATATAGAATAAACTTGATTTCAAAAGAGGACAAAAAACTTATATCCCAGCCATTTAAACTAAAAAGCTATAATCTGAATGTTACTAATTTTATCCATGCAAACATGTGCATTTATTTCTTTTTGTTTCTTGAAAACAAGGTTCTCCTATATAGTCTAGGTTGGCTATGTGGCACAGTCTGACCCTGAACTCATAATCCTCCTGCCTCAGGCTCCCAAGTATGTGTGTAATTTTTTTTTCTTTTTAGTGCAATTCTAAAAGCCAAGGAGAGAAAGAAATGTATACACTGGGAATCACAAATTTTCCCATTCCTGGAGAGCCTGGTTTTCCACTAAATGCCATTTATGCCAAACCTGCAAACAAACAAGAAGATGGTAAGAGCAGGACTCTGTCTTCTCCCTCTGAGGCATCGGAAGGGTTTCTTCATGTGCCACTCTCACTGCTCCTTTTCTTGTCTCGGTTGTCTCGGTGTGCGGATTGAGTGTGGGGTCATTAGGATGTACACAAGCATGTCTGACTCACTTTCACAAGAGGTAGTAGCAAGTGTAGCATGCATCGAGCCTTTTAGGCCAGGATGCATCACCATGTGAACTGTCACTGCTGTGTCATAAATGTGTGAATGGGTAAAGATGCTCCACAGAGGTCAGCAGCCAGGCCATTTGGGTGAGCGTTCAAGTATAGTCTTCCTTTCTTTCAGAGGTGATGAGAGCCTACCTGCAGCAGCTGAGGCAAGAGACTGGACTGAGACTTTGTGAGAAAGTTTTTGACCCTCAGAATGATAAACCCAGCAAGGTAAGACCCTCTTCTTTCATTCACCTTTTAGCTTGTTGGCCACCATGAAACATACTGAGATCTTCCACTGCAGGAACCCTTTCAGCATGGCATACCCCTCTGCACACACGTGGTCCCGTACTCAGGAAACTGAGGCAGGAGCATTGCTGTTTTAGGGACAGTTTATCTGGGCATGATGGCCCATGCTCTCAGAGGGCTGAGACAGGAGGATAGCTGTGAGTTCCAGGCCAGCCTGGGCTACAGAGTGAGTTCAAGGCCAGCCTGAACTGCATAGCAAAACCCTGTTTCAAAGAGACAAAAGGGTTGGGGTTGTAGCTCAGTAATAGCTGAGCTTCCCTAACACATGTGAGGCCTGGGTCGAGTCCCCAGTACTACAAAGAGAAGGAAGGAGAGACTTAATTTCTGCATCCCACCCATGTTTAACTTGCGTGTGTGCTTGGTGGGTGCTAAGTCACTGGATCTCACCAAATAAGGAATGGCGTCTCTCAAGTAACTTTTAGTTCTCTTCATTACGTTCATATGTCAGAGCATTGTAAACCCAGAAAAGTGGTATCTTTGTAGATACCGTGGATACACCGCAGCGTCACCCTTCAGTATCCACTGGGGACCTAAGCCCGTGGAAGCCCAGTCCCTTACATGAGATAGCAGAGCGTTTGTACCCTACATACAGTTCCCCGAGTGCTTTAACTCCTCTCAGGGCACTCGCTGCCTGATACGCTATAAATCCCATGTAAAGACTGTGAACAGTGACAAGCTGAGAAGGCTCCGCATGCTGAGTGTAGATGCAGTTTTTTCTCCAAATAGTCTCTGTCCACCATGGGTTGACTCTGGAGATGCAGAACCCAGATACAAAGTGCTGGCTGTATAACGTGTATGTACTTTATCATCATTTTGTTTTTGTTTGTTTGGTTTTTGAGAAAGATCTCACTGTGGCCCAGATTGGCCTTGAATTCCTGGCAATCCTCCTGCCTCAGCCTCCCAAGTGCTGGGATTACAGGCATACACTGCCACACCTAGTCATAATTTTGAGTGACCTGTGCATCCAGAAAATTGCATATATGTTTCTGAGGAGTTTATGTTCTCTTGTAAGAGAAGTTGAGCTAGTATTAAGTTTTATTATTAAATAAATTTGAATTCTGCTGGGAGCAGTGGTATGTGCCTTTAATCCCAGCATCCTAAGAGACTGAAGCAGGAGGATTGTTTGAACCCTGCCTGGATACCACAGTAACTCAACAAGACCCTGTCTCAGAAAATAAAAAGGGCTGGGGATGTAGCTCAGTGTGAAGGCCCTGGGTTACACCCTCACTACTTAAATAAGTACATATTTGAATTCTGGCCTTACCTTGAAGCTGTACTGCGATCTGACTCCACTGTGCATTCCGTTTTGTCCCCTTCTGGCAGTGGTGGACCTGCTTCGTGAAGAGACAGTTCATGAACAAGAGTCTGTCAGGACCCGGGCAGTGAGGAGTGCCGGGCAGTGCTTTATGACATCTTCTTTCGTAACATTTTATAGAGAAGCAAAAAGAAGCCTGTCTCCCTGAGCAGTTCTCTTAGTCAAGTTCGGGTACGGGAGGGGGAGGTGGGTTATCCAAGGGTGATTCAAAAATATCTGCAGTATTAAGCTGGTGCTTAATAATAATAATAAATTTCTAATAACTTTATTGCTTATCTTTGACAATCAATTAAAAAATGTTTAGCTACAATTCACAGACCATAGTATGTGTACAGTTTAGTAGTTTTAATTCCCAAATACTTTCATCATCCCCAGAAGATGTTCCTGTACTTGGCTGGTAATCCATCAGGAGGCTGAGGCAGGAGGATGGCTATGAGTTTAAGGCCAGCCTGGAGTATGTAGTGAGACCTTGTCTCAAAAAACAAAACAAAAAAGTATTCCTGTACTCTATCACACCCCCCCATCCCTCCCCTACCTTGTGTGTCTGACCTTATGTATCTGACTTCAGTCCTTGTGTGTGTATGTTTGAGACAGTAACTCGCTATACAGTTCAGGCTGATCTTGAACTCACTCTGTAGCCCAGGCTGGCTGCAGACTCACAGCAATCCTCCTGCCTCAGCTTTCTGAGTGCTGGGATTACAGGCTTGTGCCCCCATGCCCAGCTTCTGACTTCTTTTACTTAACACATTTTTAAAGTTCACTCATGCCAATGAATATACACTTCTAGATGAATTATCAACAGTAAATAAATACATGAAAATGTTCAACATCAGTGGTCATTCAAGAGATGCAGATTAAAACAACATCAAGATTCCACCTCACCCCAGAAAGAATGGCTATCATCAGGGCTTTCCGAGTTTTTTGTTGTTTTTTTTTTTTTTTGGTACCAGGGATTGAACTCAGGACCTCATGTTTGCCAAGCAGGCATTTGTGCCACTGAGCTAAAAAAACAGCCCAGAGAATGATTATTATCAAGAAATCAAGCAATAACAAATGCTGGAGGGGATGTGGAGAAAAACTCTTCTCCACTGTTGATAGGAGTGTAGACTGGTGCAACCACTGTGGAAGTCAGTGTGGAGAGTCTTCAAAAAACTAAAATCGGAGGTCCCATTCAACCCAGCTATTCCTTTTCTGGGGAATACTTCCCAGAAGTATTAAAAACATCATACCATAGTGATATATGTGCACCCATGTTTATAGCAGCACAATTTGTAATAGCCAGATCTTGGAAACAACCTAAATGCCCATTGACTGAGAAATGGATAAAAAAGATGATTTTGGTTTTTCTTTTTTTTTTTTTTTTTTGGTACCGGGGATCAAACTCATGACCTTGGGCTTGCCAGGCAGGCACTTGTGCTGCTGAGCTAAATCCCCGGCTCCAAGATGTATTTTTATACAATGGAGTACTACTCAGTGATAAAGAATGATAAACTGGACACTTACAGGTAAATGGATGCACCTTGAGAACATAGTGGAATAAATAGACACACATGTAAACATTGTTTCAGTGTGAGAAGCTGAAAATATGTGCGTATATGTATGTGTATGTATATAAAAAAGTAGTTACGACAGTTATACTACTGATTTCTCTGAGTTCATTGAAGAGAAAGATTTGTGCTGGTATTGTTTGGACAGTTGAAGCCAGACGTCTTCTGCTCTGGGTGACTGATTTGGGGATGACAGTGCGTAATGTATGTACTATTGTTGCCCCTGATTGATGTGTTTTGAAATTTTTAGGGTTTTTTGTTTTGTTTTCCTTTTTCTCTGAAATAAAATGGATTTGGGAAAAAAAATAAAAATAAAATTCACTCATGTCACAGGATGAATTAACACTTCTTTCTTCCGTTGTATACATGAGATAAAACATACGTTCTCCAGTGTGTGTGTTGGGCGTTGTTGTTGTTTTTACTTTCTGCCAAATTTTTTTCTGAGTGAAGGAGAAGAGCTCCGGCCTGGTTGTGGGCAGCTGCCCTGCAGGGTGACTGCACCTCAGGCTCCGCCGGGGCCACTGCATCTCCGCAGCCTTTGTGTGAGAAACCTGTGGGCCAGATTGGCCTTGGAGACCTTGAGCAGCTGCGAGGTCCCTCGTGGCAGCTAGAGCCGCACATTGCCAGGCCATGGCCCCCACACACCCGAGATGCCTCAGTTTGCTCACATTCTTAGTCACCTCGAGGATTTGCTGAGGCCCACAGCCATGTCAGCCATGGCTGCTACAGCAACACAGTGTCTGATTTAGAGGCATTAGTTACAGTCACAGGGCCCTGCAACTATTAGCACTTTGTCCAAAATATTTATTTCACAAATTTGAAATTGGGAGGCTGAGACAGGAGGATTTCCATGAGCAAGCCTGGGCTGTATAAGCAAGTTCAAGGCCAGTCTACATATGTAGCAAGACCCTGTCTCAAAAACAAAGAAAAATTAGGAATGATGAGCATTGAACTTCCCATAATGTCAGTTCTTGGTCTCTGAATTTGCCCATTCTGGGTAATACAGAGTGGAATCAATATTTATCTTTTTGCATCAGGTTTCTTGCATTTACCATTACTGTCTTCAAAGCATGAATATTGGCCAGGCTTGGTGCTGCCTGTAATCCCAGCATGGGGAAGCTGAGGCAGGAGGATTGCTGTGAATTTGAAGCCAACCTGGGGTACAAAGTGAGTTGAAGGCCAGTCTGAAATCCAGAGTGAGATCACTTCTCAAAAAGACAAAAAGGGGCCAGGAATATAGCTCAGTGGCACAGTGCCTGCCTGGCAAGCACAAGGTCCTGAGTACAATTCCTGGTACCAAAAACAAATATAGACCAAAAAAAAGTATGCATGTTGTAGCAGATAGCAGCATTTCATTCCATTTTATGACTAATATTTAATTATATGGGGGTAGACAACGTGTTTTTCCATCTTATTTCCATTTTCTGGCTGTTAAAAATAGCATTGCCAAGAACACTCATGCACAAATTTTTATGTGGACATGTTTTCGTTTCTCTTGGCATATTGCTGCTAGGTGTGGAATTGCTGAGTCATATGCTAATTCTGTATTTAACTTTCTAAAGAAGTGCCATATTTTCCCCTACTTTACATTCCCATCAGCAGCAACAAAACAGTGCTTATTTCCCCACATCCTTGCCAATATTTTTTTGCTGTCCTAATAGATGTGAGGTAGAATCTCATTGTGGTTTTGATTTGTCTTTCTCTAATAAGTTTTGAGCATCTTTTTTTACATGGATATTGGCTACTTATCTTTTCTGGAGAAATGTTCATTCCAATCCTTTTTTTCCTTTTTGAGACAGTGGCCAAGGATGGGTTCAGATTTGTGGTCCTCCTGCCTCCATCTCCCAGAGTGCTGGGATTACAAATGTGCCGTTAGACTTGGCTATTTGTTTTTGTTTTGTCTGGTTTTTTGAGACCAAGTTTTGCTGTGTAGTTCAGGCTGGCCTTGAACTCACTATGTAGTCCAAACTGGTCTCAAACACAGGGATCGCCTGGCTCAGCCTCCCAAATGCTGGGATTACAGACGTGCACCCCGAGGCCCGGCCTTAGGGCTGGCTTCTTTGTCTATTTTTTACTTGGCTTGCCTTTGGTTGTTGCATTGTAGGAGTTCTTTGCGTACTCTGAACGCTAGATCCTTATCAGATACATAATTTACAAAATTTTTACTTTCTATGGTTTTTTTAAGCTTTTTTGATGTCTTTAAGTACAAAAGTTTAATTTCACTGAAGTCCTATTTAGTTTCTTTAGTTGCTTATGTTATATCATGGCTGTTTTTTGGTTTCACTATTTTCAGCTCTTACAGTTAGGCCTTTGATACAGTTTTGAGCTAATTTTTTGTAAACAAAGTGAGGTAGGGGGCTCTTTTAATCTATAACATCACGGGGTTTTGGCGCCTATGCATAACCTACTTCGAGCATCCCCCATTCCCTCTCGCACCCTGCACTGCTACTCGCTTTGTTCTTTGCACGAGGCTATACAGTTTTCCCAGGATCCTTTTTAAATAGACTGTTTACATTGAATCACGTTGCTTCCTTACTGGAAATCAGCTGACCATCACATAGGGCTTTTATTCAGGCATAGAGCCCTTGCCTATAACATACAAACCCAGGCTTTGATCCTCAGTACTGGAAAAAAGAAAGAAAAAAGCCCAGTTGCTCATGAATGCATGGGTTTATTTCTGGCACCTCTAGATTGTCCATCCTTACGTGACACTCATTTTTCTATTTGGCTAGTTTTTATTACTGAAAAGGTTTTCATTATTTGGCTAATAAAAGTAGCTATTATTTTGAGTTCTCCCAAAACTGTATGTGACCCCATATTTCCTGGTACATTACTGTGGTGAGATGCTCAAGGAAGCGCCCTGGACCCTTGGGACCCGAGGATGCTGTGCTGCCATCTAGGCTGCACCTTTGAATGTGCAAGTGGCCATAGCTCGGGTATCTGTCTGGGTTGAATTTGCCTCCAAGTACAAAAACCCAGTTCGCGATGCCTTGGGCTTTTGTATTTCTTCGAAATCTGGAAGTAGTTTCAGGATGGAGCCATTTAAGGACATCCTGGACCCAGCGCCTCCTGGGCTTCCAGTTCCACCTCAGCACGCACATGTGACTACCATCCGGTCTCCTGGTGGCTCCTGTCTGTAGTTTGGCCGAAGGGGACCCAGCTGGGGACATGTTTCCCCTCGCTGGGAAACCTGCCGGGAGACGTGGACTTGAATCTCCTTGGCCTTCAGCAACAGGATGTTGGAGAAGGGAGAAGTCCCTGGGTGGTCGCTGCCCTCCTGGGAAGGACAAGGAGGGGAACTAAGTTTAAAATGTATCAAGAATGGAGCTTTATGATGTTCCTGGGAGCCACAGACCATTTCCTTTTTGGTTTAGGGATGTAGGCAGGATTTTATGCAGGAGTTCACGCTCTTGAGCTCTGTTCACTGAAGGCTTGCGGTAGACTGGTTAGTTGAGTAACCACATTCCACATACCAGAAGTACTGGGAGGCAAAATTCTGGGGGCCTCCGGTGCAGCTCAGTGGTAGAGCTCGTGCCTAGCATATTTGAGACGTAGAGTTCAATTCTCAGCACCATGAAGAAGAGGAGGAAAAAGAAGAAAGAAAACAAAAACCTCAATGCATGGACACTATGTGACAGGACAGTCTTAAAAACAGAAAAACCAGCCAGGAGTGGTGGCGCACACCTGTAATCCTAGCACTGAGGAGGCTGAGGCAGGAGGATCACTGGAAGTTTGTGCTACATAATGGGTTCAAGGTTATTCTGAACTATAGAGTAAGACTGTAAAAAAAAAAATGAACAAAAATACAACAAGCCAGAAGAATCTTGTTTTTTCTTTTTTCCAACTAAAATTCTTATCTAACATCAGATTCTTGGTGTTTATGTTGAAACCTCTGTTACAGACACAGAGATGTATCAAAAAAAAGCCACAGCTGCCAGGCGTGGTGGCTCACACCTGTAATCCCAACACTCAGGAGGCTGAGGCAGGAGGATTGTTGCAAATTCAAGACCAGCCTGGCCTACAAAGTGAGCTCAATCAAGGCCAGCCTGAACTGCACAGAAAAACCCGTCTCAAAAAGACCAAAAAAAAAGCCACAGTAATTCAAGATTAAAGGTTTGTGTTGAGCACAGTGCTGTAAGTCTATATTCCCAGCATTTGGGAGGCTGAGACAAGAGTATTTTCTTGAGTTCGAAGCTAGCCTGGACTACATAGTGAGACATTGTTTTTTCGTTTGTTTTTGTTTTTAAGTCTGTTTGGCAAGCACAAGGTCGTGAGTTCAATCCCTGGTACCAAAAAATAAATTAAAAAAAAAAGGTTAAAGGTTTATAACAATTTGGGGATAGGCGGACCTGTTCTTCCCTGCGTTGCCTTGTACCGTGGGCCTGTTCCATTCGTGTCAGGAGGGGGCACACAGGTGCTAGGAGCCAGAAGTTGGCTTCTCACACTCTCCTTCCCGCCAATGATGGCAACTGTTGTGTTAAGTATTATATTATATACAAAACAGAACTATTTCCCAAGGGTTTCGAGTAGTTTTTTTTTTTTTTTTTTGAGACAGTATCTGGCTATGTAATTAAATCTGGTCCTAAACGCAATATTGTAAAGGCTGGCCTCAGACAGCAACCCTCCTTCCTCAGCCTCCCCAGATGCTGGGATTTGACATGTGCTGCCACGCCCAGTTTAGAATAGATTACATTAAGGATGTGGCATAATGGATTATTTGGGGGAGGAGGTACCGGGAATTGAACTCAGGACCTCATGCTTGCCAGGCAAGTGCTGCACTGCTGAGCTATATCCCTGGTCCAGTGTAATGGATTTAAAAATACAGTTTTAAACCAGGCAGAGTGGTGCATGCCTATAATCCCAGTACTCTGAGAGGTTGAGGCAGGAAGATCACCTGGAGTTCAAGACCAGCCTGAACTGCACACTGAGACTCTGTTTCAAAAAAGAAAGAAAAAAAACCCTTTTATTAAAATGTAATGATGAGGCTGGGGATTTAGCTCAGTGGCATAAGCACCTGCCTGGCAAGTGTAAGGTTATGAGTTTGATCCCTGGTACCAAATAAATAAATACATAAATTTTAAAAATACATATAATGACAAGCCAGGTGTGTGGCACACACACCTGCAATCCCAGCCCTTGGGAGGCTGAAGTAGGAAGATTTATATGAGTTGGGGGCCAACCTGGGCTACATAGCTGGTTCAAGGCCAGCCTGGACCACATAACTGCAGCCTGAACAATTGTCTCAAAAAAAATCAAAATATAAATTGAAAATATTTTTTTAAAATAGCAAAAAATAATCAGCCTAAACCCGGTTCAGGATGATAGTCACCTTATCCTTTTTCTTAAGCATCTGATTATACTCATCATTTTAATATGTCACTAGTTACCGTCTTGTGTAGAAAGATTACAGTACCTGTAAATCAGAAGACTCATACGATGCTTCGTGACTGCAAGCGTCTGTCTTCACAGGCGCGTGAGTGTGTGAGGGGCTGAAATATGATTCCTGGTACTTGCCACCCAAGTCCCATGAGCACACACAGTGTGGGACCCGCGTGGACTCCACAGGACCGTATGTGGTGGCTGTGTGACGGCCCCCTATGCAATCTGCCCACAAGCCATGTGCACTGAATCATGAAAAACAGTGCTAAAAATCACATAATAATGTGAAAAGTGTCTCAGCTGTTGGTTTTTTAAAGCTGGAGTCTAACTGTGTATCTCAGGCTGGACTTGAACTCACTATGTAGCCAGGCTAGGCTTAGACCATGATGATCCTCCCACTTCGGCCTCCTGAGTGCTGGATGACAGGCGTGTGCCACCACACTCGGCTTCATGTATCTTGTTAAACACATTTTCCACCCAGCTGCTGAGGTCTTGGGGAGCAAAGACTGCATTTGCATTTCTTGTGTGTCCTTGCACTAACTGGTATATGACAACAAACAGAGCAATGTCTTTACCTTGCTGCACAAATATGTCCCTGAAAATTGAAGTGTGGCAGAATGACTAGCTTAGAGAGGTTTTTTTGTTTATTTGTTTTTTGGGTTGTTTTTTTTTTTTTTGGTGGTACTGGGAATCAAACTCATGACCTCATGCTTGCCAGGCAGGTGCTTATGCTGCTGAGCTAAATCCCCAGCCAGACTCAGGTTTAATTGCCAGTTCTGACAACTTTCAAGGACATGAGTTTAGGGAAATTATTTAATTCCGCGTTTATCTGGGAAAAGGGGGCAGTCTTGTGTCTGCCACATGAGGCTCATGCAAGGGTTAAAAAGATGAAAAAACATTAAATATCAGCACTGGGCTTGTAGCTTAGTGGTAGACAACTTGCTTAGCATGCACAAGGACCCAGGGTCAATCCTGAGCTCCACAGAGAGGAAAAAAACAAGGTGTTTATCACACTGCCAGATCACCTGGGTGAAAGCAAAGCGGAAAATCCTGATGGCTAATTTATCTCCACATTAACACAAAGCAGATGTGGCCTGAAATTCCACTGTCCTGGAATAGTCCTTCTGACCTCTATAAACAAAAATCAAGGGGAAAGAAACCAAATGGCTCTCAGTGTAATAGTATCACAGTCCTTTCTGAATCCAGTTCCATTTTTTTTCGTTATTGTTTTATTAAGATCTTTAGCACTGGTCAGGGATACAGCTCAGCAGCACAGTGCCTGCCTGGCAAGTGCAAGGTCCTGAGTTCAATTCTCAGTACCAAAAAAAAGTTCAGTAGTAATTACTTTATTTAATTAATTTTTTTTGAGCCAGGGTTTCACTGTGCAGTTCAAACTGGCCTTCAATTTACTTCATAGCCTAGGCTGACAGCAATCCGCCTGCCTCAGCCTCCCATGTGTTAGTACTAATAATTTTAGAAACAAGAAAAATTCAGAACAGAACAATTCATGTAAATCTTGTTCAAGTATTTACAGGTACTGTAATCTTCCTACACAAGACAGTAACTAGTGACATATTAAATTCCTGGTGTTGCACAACTACCACCCCTATTTTCAAAATTTTATCATCACCTCAAAAAGAAACTACTCGTGAAACAACAGCTTTGTTTCCCTCCATACAGTCCCAGTAAACTTTCCAATGTTTTGTTTTGTTTTTTGAGCCAGGGTCTGGTTATGTAGTTCAGGCTGGCCTTCAACTCACTGTGGAGCCCAGGCTGGCCCCAAACTCATGGCCACCCTCCTGCCTCAGCATCCAAGCACCATGTTACAGGTACATGCCACCACACCTGGCCAGACCCTGTATATTTCTGTCTACATGGATTTGCTTATTCTATATATTTCATAGATGTGAAGTTATGCAATGTTTATCCTTTTGTGTCTGGCTTTCTGGAATTCACCGGTGTGGGAACACGTAGGAGACCTCATCCGTCGGTCCTGCAGAAGACCATTTGGTTATGTGGCTGGAGTGCGTCCTGTTTATCCATGCTTCCGTGGATGGATTCATGGGTCCTGGCCACCTTCAGGCTATTGTGAACTGTGCTGTAGAAAACACAGTCACACAACCATTTCGTCTGGTTCCTGCTTTCACTGAGCTTTTTAAAAATCACCTACCAAGCTGGGCATGGTGGCACATGCCTGTAATCCCAGCATTCAGGAGGCTGAGGCAGGAGATCAAGACCAGCCTGGGCTACAAAGTGAGCTCAAGGCCAGCCCGAACTGCATAGTGAGACCCTGTCTCAAAAAGACCATAAATAAATAAATAAATAAATAAATAAATAAATAAATAAAATTGTATTTTGAGACAAGAGCTGGCTAAATTGCCAATATTGGCCTTGAATTTATGGTCCTCAGCCTTTTGAGTTATTGGAATTATAGGCAGATAGAATTTTGCCCACCCCACCCAAACTCTTGAGCATCAAAGTGTGCTATAGTTAATTCTGCAGAGGAGGCCTAAACAGGGATTGTCCCAGAGAAACTTCTAGAAATAATTGGTGTGGTGCCCCCCGAGGAGGGAGAGGAGGCCGAGTTTTCTCTTTGCGTGTGTGTTTGTGTCCGAAGGCTGCCTCATGTCCACCTCACACACAGGAGGCCAGTCTGGACGTCACGGAGCCCCCGGATATGTGATCCTGCCACCCCCTTTACTGAGGGAGGGCAAGGGAGGGGCAGAAATGACAGACTTTACTCCAGCTGAGGCAGATTCTTTGTCTTGAGGTTGCTTTTCTGCTGAAACGAAGCCAGGAGACACTTAGGGATGGGAAGCAATGTTTTCCTTAGAACGATTCACAAGTAGTGTGGTTTTTTTCCCCACCTTGTACAAAAGACAGATCTAAGAAAAGTACGTAATGCATCTGGGAAAGATTCTTGTTCTTAGGAGGCTGCTGGGCACTTAGAGGTGAGCTGCACCGGAAGGGAGCACTGAGGTCTGTAAGTCACCCTTTCCTCTGTCTGGTGCCACCCCTCAGGGCCTGGGCGCTGTGCTTTGTGACTCAGTTTCCCTGAAAGCGCCTAAGTACACCCTGGGCCTCAGCATCTTCACATAAAAATGGTCTCTAGAATCCCTTCCAGCTCCAAAATGATCATCTTAGCAGATGGTTCCACAGGGAAGAGGAGACCTTTGTCCCCTCGGATATTTCACTGTGCGTCTGAGTTAGGCTTTTGTTTTTCTCCCATTACTATAGTTTGAACCAAGTGACTTTGCACTGAGCAATATCCACAACACTCTTTTATTTATTTATTTATTTATTTGTCTTTTTGAGACAAGGTCTCACTATGTGATTCAGGCTGCCCTTGAGCTCACTTTGTAGCTCAGGCTGATCTCAAACTCCCAGATCCTCCTGCCTCAGCCTCCTGAGTGTGGGATGAAAGGCATGCACTACCACGCCTGGTTTGCCAGCCCTTTTTTGTTTATTTATTTTTTTGTTTTTGAGCCAAGGTTTCATTAAATCCCTAAATTTTCCAGTCTAACCTCAAATTTATGATCCACTTGTCTCAGTCTCCCCAACTGCCGGGATTACAGGTACACATGGGCCACCACACCCAGCGCACTGCATTTCAGATTGGACGTTTACAAATTGGGAGGGTGCTGGGTGCAGTACAGTGTGCTTAGTAGTATCCCTGGTTTCCTCCTCACCTCACTTACTCTCCAGACAGATGGATTTGTGGTGGGCCACTGTTTGAGTTTGAGGTTCTGTTAGCCCCAAATGTCCCGGGCCAAAACAGGATGGGCTAGAAGCTGAGGAATCAAATTAAACTTTATTTTTTGTTTTTTTAGACAAGGTCTCATTATGTAGTTCAGGCTAGCTTTGAACCTGTGGGAGATCCTCCTGCTTCAGCCTCCTTAGTGCTGGGATTACAGGTGTGTACTACCCTGCTCAGCTTCAAACTGAGCTTTGAAAAGGGCCAGTTTCTCAAAACCCAGGAGACTCACAGCAACCAAGCAAATGGGGCCCGGTTCACCTGAGTCAGTGTAATAAAGGAACTTTGAAGTGACAAATCGACTTTTTGTTTCCTATTTCTACTTGTTCAGCTCTTTTCTGCTGTCTGCCTTCCTTCCTTCCTTCCTGTAATGGGGATTGAACCCAGGCCCTTCAGACCAGCTACACCTTGAGCCCTTACTTATTATTTTATGTTGAGACAAGGTTTCCATAAGTTGTTAACAGACTGGGTTTGAACTTGCAATTCTCCTGCCTCAGCTTCGCAGAGTTCTGGAGGTGTACATCACCATGCCGCTGATTTTCTGCTTTTGAAGCCAAATTCCTCTGTTCAACACAATAAAGCACCTTTCCCCTCCCCCTTCTCTTCATCTTTCTTTTATTTATTGATTGATGTATTTATTTTTGAAACGGTCTCACTACGTAGCCCAGGCTGATCTTAAACACAAGGTGTTCTTCCTGCCTCCGCCTCCTCAGTGTGAGGATTATAAACTGTTCTACCACATCGGGCACCTTTTAAATCCTTAGATGAGATACTGTGCAATTGATGAATTACTATTAAAATCCAGTTAGATTGTTTAGATTGTTTTTTGTTGAAAGTTTTTCAACAAAATACTGACACAGGTCCCCTGGGCACACAACCCCCCAAATGGGGAACTTCGTTCTGTGGCGAACCAACAGAGGACACGGTTGCGTGCTAGGGACCATACTCACCCTCCCCCTGCTGCTTCCCCCGGCTGTCCCTTCCCCATCCTGGGCCCAACTGCCAGTCCCCTCCCTCCCAGCCTCCTAGGATGCCACCAGAGCTGCAAGTGTCCCTCAGTGAGTGCTGCTTTCTGCCTCTGTGTATGTTCCACAGACAGAACAGGCACTGTGAGCACTTTCCCATCTGGCTTCATTTTCCCTGGATAATTTTATTTATTATTTATTTACTTATTGTCTTTTTGAGACAGGGCCTCTCTATACAGTGCAGGCTGGCCTTGAGCTCACTTTGTAGCCCAGGCTGGTCTCGAACTTGCAACAATCCTTCTGCCTCAGCCTCCCAAGTGCTGGGATTAGAGGCGTGAGCCACCAAACCTGGCAGGATAATTTTATTTTTAGAATATTATTTTTGAGATTTATTTTTCTGGTTTTGTAATTCTTTCTTTTAGCTGAATAGTGTTAAATTGTACAAATATAACCACATTTTATCTTCCCAATTGATGAAGGGTTTTTTTTTTTTTTGGTACCAGGAATTGAACCTAGAACCTCATGCTTGCCAGGTAGGCACTGTGCCAATGAGCTATAGCTCCAGCCCAGATGAACATTTTAATTGTTTTCATTATTTGGCTAGCATTAGATGTGTTTTTCTGGCAGGTTGTTTTGTTTTGTTTTGTTTTGTTTGAGAAAGGGTCTCACTGAGTAGTTCAGGTTGGCCTGAAACTCACTATGTAGCCCCGGCTGAATTTGAACTCAAAGTGATCCTCCTGCCTCAGCCTCCCAAGTACTGGGATTACAGGTATGCACCACCACACCCAGCTCTAGATGGGTTTCTAATTATGAATTATAAATTTCAAGTATATAAAACATATAATAGCAGCCATTCACATAGTATTTATCATGTGGCATCATTCTAGGTGTGGTAGATACAACGGTATATGTGGCAAATTTGGTACTCAGAGCTGTTCATTTTTATGTCCCCTTTCTCCTACAAAGTTAGTTCCAGGAATAATCCCAAAGTTTGAGAGCACATATACTAAACATTGGAGTGACGCAGAGAAGATGACCATGGCTCCTTTTCAAGGATGATGTATAAAATTGCAAAGCATTCCATATTTTAAAAGGTGAGTAATAATCACAGTCAAAAAAGAAACAGTGATCTGAGTGGGGTGCCGAATGCTTGTAATCCCAGTACTTGGGAGGCTGAAGCAGGAGGATCGCCACAAACCCAAGGCCAGCCATGGGTACATAGTGAGTTCAAAGTCAGCCTGGACTACATAGCAAGACCCTGTCTCCAAAAAACCAAAAGCAAAAACACTAACAGCTAAGAAGAAGAAGAAGAAGAAGAAGAAGAAGAAGAAGAAGAAGAAGAAGAAGAAGAAGAAGAAGAAGAAGAAGAGGAAGAAGAAGAAGAAGAAGAAGAAGAGAAGGAGGAGGAGGAGGAGGAAGAGGAGGAAGAGGAGGAGGAGGAAGAAAATTTTGAATTTCATGTAATTAATCATGCTAGTTTTATGGATGTTTTGTTTTGTTTTGTTTTGTTTTGTTTTGTTTTGTTGAGACAGGATCTCACTATGTAGTTCAGGCTACTCCTGAACTTATAATGTAGGCCAGGCTGGCCTTGAATTTATAGTGATCCCCCTGCCTCAGCCTCCCAGGTGCTGGGATTACAGACATGTGCCACCATGCCTGGCCAATTTTATTTTTTTATGTATTTGGTCCCTGGAATCAAACTCAGGCCCTTACACTTCCAGGCAGGCACTGTGCCCCTGAGCCACATCCCTGGCCCCTCAGTTTCAATTTTGAAACAGCAGATAGTTACAAAAGGTCTTATACACAAAGCATAAATTTGGCAGACATTTATAAATTTCCCATGTCACACTAAATCCCAAACATTTTAAACACAAAGATTCTAACTGACACACAAAATGACAGAACTGAAATGACTTGAGCTCCGGTTATTTCAAATAGACTATTTAAAAGCAAAAGTATTCAACACCATAGAGCCAGAGACAGAAACTGGCTCGAGAAGCAACCTGATCTGAACTGACCGAAAAATGCATAGTTGGGCTGGGTGGGATGGCAGGGTCCTAAAATCTCAGCTACTCAAGAGACTGAGGGAGAAGGACTGCAAGTTCGAGGCCAGCCTGTTAATTTAGAGAAGATCCTGTCTCAAATAAAAACACAACAAACAAACAAACTGGGGATATAGCTCAGTGGTAGAACACCTTGGGCTCAAAAATTGTATCTGAGTGTGTGCACACACGCGTGCATGCATGTGAGCGTGTGTGTGTGTGTGTGTGTGTGTGTGTGTGTGATGGGAGATATTGTGTTACTGCATTCTCCACTAACTGCCATGCAGTACACAACACATTCGGTAAAAGATGTTATAACACCAAGCTATTATGAAGTTTAAATATATATTATTAGAACTTTATAGTAACATGTTGCTAGGCACGATGGCACAGGCCTGTAATCCCAGAATGTGGGAGGCCAAGATTACAGCCTCAGGAAGCTGAGGCAGGAGGCTCACCAAGAGTTCGACACCAGCCTGGAGAAGTGACATAGTACACAGTGAGTTCATTCAGCCTGAACTACATAGAGACCTTGGCTCAAACACAAAAAATAACAGTTAAAAAAAAATTTTAAAAAGCAACAATATTTTAAAAATTGAAATACTCTAAAATTTAATATCCATGAATACAGGGCCCCTCCGAGTCCTCATCATGGTCTTTGTATTTATTATGGAAGTTCCTCATCACGGAAGTTTGTATTTATAATCCCATGGAGAAGTGATTGGAAAAACGATTTTAAAACAAGTTATTGGAATTAGAGTAAATTAATGCAACCCCTGGCGGGAATAAGGCACCAAAGCATATTTGTAGTTGCTGTAGTTTTGGGGAGCCAAAGGGGTCATAAGTCCAGCTAGGGTGATGGTTGACCAGAACAAAGGCCTGGACCCAGGGCTGAGCCTTGATTTTATTCTTTCATGAAGAAGGAAGTGGCTGGGGATGAGTGAGTGTGAGAATGGCAGGAAGTGTGGTGAGCTGGGCTGGGGGAGAGGCCTGGACCTGCCTCTGCGTTAGGCAGAGAAGGGTGTGCGGACGGAGTAATCCGGGTAACACAGTGCAAGGTAGTGTCTAATGTTTGGGGGTCGGTGCTTCAGCTCTGATGTGTCATCTTTTATGCCCTGGGGACTCAGAGCCTCTTTTTTTTTTTTCCTTTGGTCGCAGGAATCAAACTCATGATCTCACTCTTGCGAGGCAGGCACTGTGCCGCTGAGCTATAGCCCCCCCCCAGTCAGAGCCCATAGCCTCTTACCCTGAGGCTCATCCCTGCCTACAGCATGAGTTGCAGGCTACTGGGCAGCGGACACCGACCTGTGGCCTTGCCTTGGAGGCTGCGTCAGCCCTGCAGGCTCATTTGCATTGCTTAAACCAATTGAAGGAGAAAAGAAGAGTCCCAGCCAGCTCTGTACATGTCAGTACCAGGAACAGGGCCAGGTTTAGCTGAGATGGAGACAATGGCTCTTCTTTCAAGGAGCATCATCCAGCTGGTTCTGCACCCATGAGTGTAGGCTGGGAGTAAATCACCCAACATTCATGAGGGCCAGAGTTTGATTCCCAGTATGACATACAAAAAATTCACCATGTTTGGTGGCACAGGCCTATAATCCCAGCATTCTGAGAGGCTGAGGGGAGAGGATCACAAGTTTAAACTCAGGCTGGGCAATTTAGTAAGCCTATAATTTCAAATTAAAAAAAAAAGTGGGTTGGGGATACAGCTTAGTGAGAAAGTCTTGAGTTCTGCTAGGGATAGTGGTACACACTTGTTATCCCATCACTGGGAGGCTGAGGCAGGTGGATGGCTGTGAATTCAAAGTCAGCTTGGGCTACATAGTGAAATCCTGTCTCAAAAAACAAAAAAAAAAACAACAAAAAAGTTCTGTCCTGGGACCACCAGACTGAGTTGCAGCTGCCTGGTTAGAAAGTCCCCTGTCCTGTTTCCCTTTGGTCCTAACATACCGAGTACCAGTAGTGTATCAGTCGCCATTTATTAGGATGCTCAGAGCACGAGTTTTTCAGAGCAGATATATATGTATCTCTGCAAATGTTTCTTTAAAATTGAGTGGAACAAAATATAAATCAAGATGCAATGATTTAAGAAAAGACTGACAGGCCATATGGGAGGGCAGTGACAATAGAAAACTATTTAACTGAAACCCCAGAGACGTCTCCATCAATTACCTACCTAGCCCTCATATGCATTTCACTTTTCTTTTCTTTTTTTAACTTTGGTTGTTTTTTTTTGTTTTTTTTTTTGCGGTACCAGGGATTGAACTCATGAACTCACACTTGCCAGGCAGGTGCTTATGCCACTGAGCTAAATCCCCAGCCCTAACTTTGGTTAACTTTTATTTGAGTTCTCATTTTATAGCAGGCATGTCCATGAGCAGATGAACTGCCAGTCTGTCTTGAGTCTGGCATGCTGAGACACTTGGTCATGCAGGCCTGCTTTGATAGTTCGTTCCAGAATGCCTTGCGATTTTCTCCATGGACTTAAACCCAGGGGCTTCAGTACCTGTTCCTATAGTGTCTCAGCAATCTGATCAACGCTGTTTCAATTTCTCTGAACTCCTCAGAGTATTTAAGATATATCCAAGGACAAAGGGAAGTCAGTGCTATCCCCGTGACAAGGTTACACCAGGCAGAAGTCAGTCCTGAGATTCCACATGCTGCAAACACCCCTGCCAACCGCATGGCAGGGCGGTGGGCAGCATAGAAGGTATTTTTTTTGCAATCATCATGGGGCTGTATAACATTTGCATGGATATCCTCTGTTTCAGCTTCAGGCTGGTCCTGATAACTATGGCAGAACTCATCTCCACCTTTTTTTTTCTCCCCAGACCAAAACTGTCCAATTGCCACTGCCTTGAGCTCCAGGTGTTTTTGCTCCAGATCTGAAGGGGCAATGTAAGGCTCCCCCTCACACTGCTTTCATACTTCTGCTATAGATGTCTCCAGCTCCTGCCACTGCAGCAGGATTGTTAGCTTCAGCTGAAGCATGGACTGAGGACGTGGAAGTTCTCCTCCTTGATAAAATATTCTACAAGTGACTTTACACCCACTTAACTCTTTTCTACTAAATTTGCAGGGCCAAGCGCAACAGAACGAGATTTTGAAGCTCTCATTTAAATTTTTTAACAATATATTCTGTTGTTCTTCATGTTGATTTTGTTTTACCTGCAATCTCTTTTCAAGAAATTTTTTTAAAAAGTGTTTTCCACCTTCCAAACCATGTGAATTCATGAGGGTAACTCCAGCCTCTAATCCAAAACATAAACTTCTGAAATGGTTTCTAATAGATTTCTTCCATGGCAAGCTTTTTTTTTTGGTCGTCTTTTTGAGACAGGGTCTCTCTATGCAGTTCAGGCTGGCCTTGAGCTCACTTTGTAGCCCAGGCTGGTCTCAAACTTGCAGATCCTCCTGCTTCAGCCTCCCAAGTGCTGAGATTACAGGCGTGAGCCACTATGCTTGGTTTAATAATTGTAATGTTGAAGATCATCTTTTTGAATATTCTGAGACAAATTATACACCTTATTATACATGTATCTAAGCATGAAGCCCAGTAGAAATGATTTCCCTTTACAAAAACCTCCTGCCACAGGACACAAACATGGTAAGGTCTCATATGTGCGCCTGTGGCAAAATCTGCTCCAAAACTTCTTCATCAAGTCTGCCTCATCCCTGCGTTTCAGTTTCTATCTAATTGGGTTTTTTTGTTTGTTTGGTTGGTTGGTTGGCTGGTCAGTTTTGAGACAGGGTCTCACTATGTAGTTCTGGCTCATCTTGAATTCACTATGTAGCCAAACCGTGATGACCCTCTGGCCTCAGCCATCTGAGCACTGAGGTTGCAGACGTGCCCCCAAGGAATCTGAAGTCAGAACATCACATTCCAAGTGGAGTATTCACAACCTGAGCCCCAAATTTAAGCAAATAGCTTCAGTTTCTTCATCTGTGATGAAAGAATGACAATTTCAACTTTATAGGTTGGTTTGTGAGCACCTAGTGTAATAATTCACGTTAACTTTTGAACAATACCGTGTGAAACAAATGCTGGTTCCTACAGGTACCACCTCATTTAAAAATGTATCCTTTCCTCACCCTGACTTAGGGAATCATTCCACAAGATAAAAATATGTCCATTGTACCAAGGAATCTATTCAAGATGAGATGCCTGAAGTTGACAGGAACACACAATACCTGAGGGAACATGGCGCCTTCAGCCTAGTACGTCTGCAGTTCCTATATTTTTTATTTATTATGAATACCCACACATTATCATTCATTTCTGAGACCAACTAGAGCACGTTATTCCTACTGCGGTGCTTTTGTCCCATGTAAATCCTAAACGAAGTTTGTGTTAGGTTTTTTGGTGCTGCTGGGCGACACAGGCAGAGGTAAGAAAAAGCTTTCGTTGCTGTCACGGTATGGATTGTAGGAGATGGCGAGAACCCCCAAAACCAGGGAAAGCTGGGGGCGGAGACTAGGCGAGTGGGCGGGGCCTTGTGGCGGGAGAGGATTGGAGGTTCTTTGGTGGGAGAGGATTGGAGGACCTTCGGCGGGAGAGGATTGGAAGCTCTTTGGCGGAAGAGGATCTGAGGTTCTTTGGCGCACAAAGTGGGCAGCTTAGCTTGGGCTTGGAAGAAGCGCAGGGAAGTCAGTATGGGAGAGACACGCTGTCATTTTAGGCCCGGCGCCATGTGGAGCAGGCGCCATGCTAAGCCTGGCAGAGTCCCATATGAGCGGAACCCATCATGCCCATCTTCTTCTTGTTATGGGGCTACAACTCTCCCAACTGCTTCCTACTGACAAGGGGCATTGTGGTGAGGGCTGTTACAGTCGTGGGCATGACTGGTTGGGCCCATGTGGAAGCTGGTGCCGGGGGTCTCAGCCAGGACAAGGAGTTCTCTGGTAGAGAAGGCCCACAACCTGGATTGAAAAAATCTTGAGAAAAAAAAAAGTTTAAAAAGGCAGGGTGCTAGGAGCAGAAGGATAACGAACACTGTTAATGGCCCCAATAGAGGGAAGTTGAGAGGAGTCCAGGATCCCCATGGTAGCCAATGAGGAAACTGGGAGTCCTGTTGTTCCTGTCATTTTCTGTGTACTCTCTGATACGTTTTACCTTGTCCATCACAATTCTTGACTGACAAAAACAAACAAACAAACACAACATTCTTCTCCCAGCATGACACAGGCTCCCCTTTTTCCTGCTATGAGGACGTTTGGGGCTTGGTGGTTTTGGAGGGTTACTGCTGCTAAACTATCGATCTGGTTTTGGAGTGTTCGTATTGAAGCTGCCACCTCATTGAGCTGTTGGCTAAGCTCAGTTGAGTTTTTGATAGTCATATACAGAAATTGTAAGGCTCCCCCAACCCAAGTCCTAATCCTATAACAGAGAAGACACCCCACTCCAAGGAATAGGAGAATATGAACTGTCCTTGCAGTTTTTTTTTTTAATTTTAAAGAGGATAAAACAGAATAAAACCCATCAAAACAGACCAGTGTAAGAGATACAGGACTTCAAAACATTATGAAATCAATCATAGTTACCACAATGCCTCTTGATGTCTTTAAAATAGCTGCAGATAACTTTGGACATAGTAAAAATCAAACAGAACAGAATAGAATAGAAACAAAAAAACAAAACAAAACAATGAATGCAATAAAGGACTTCAAAACAAACCAATAGTAAATCCAAAATTGCAACTATAATATTTCTTGCTATCTTTGAAATAGCTGTTCCTGCCATCAGATTTGACATCAAACAAAACATAAAACCCAACCCAACAAAACAATGGAAACAATATAGGACTTCCAAAACAAGACCATAGGGAATCAACAGTGGCTGCAACCCTCAGAAAGAGATCCTCCCCCAGATGCCACACTGTGTATCACTATCCTCTGAACCTATGGTCAGACCACTGGCCCTAGATCTGCAATGCTAGTGAAACACCAAAGCACCACAGGCATCCAATTGTACTTCACCTCCATAGGTATCATCACAGCCTGTGTTTTTCCAGATAAGCCTGTCGCTTATGGCGGCGGGGGGCTTGGTACTTCTTGTTTGCCAGCCCGCACACTGGAAGGGGCTGGGGTCTGTCTGTTCCAGTCTGCTGATGGCCTGCTCATGGCACTGGTTCCCAGACTTGGCTTGCTTCCTAGTGTGGCCTGCTTCCCTCTACCCTCAGTCCGCAAATGGTGCCGACTTACGGGGAGAGGCTGGGGTCTGGCGGTGTCAGCCCATGCATGGTGCTGGTTCCCAGACTGGGCTTTGTCCTTGCAGTTTTGTGGTGAGGCTGCAAGGGGGCAGTGTTAGTTTTTGTAGGTTTGGGATTGTTATATGGAGGCACATGTATGTCTCCCCAGAGCATATGAAAAAGAAACCTGATTGGGGGGTGTGGGGTAGGGGGTGTTATGGTTGATACATTGTGTCAACTTGAGGAGTTTAGAAGTTTAAGTAAGAGACTCAGGAAGGATCCAGGATCCTTACTTTGTAAATATCCTCCTCTTGTGCAAGAGAAGGACAAGGAGATTTTGTGAGCACCACACCAGCCCCTGGGGTCCAGGACTGTATACAATATAAGGAAGGAAAAGAGGCTTGCTCTTCTTTTTTGCTCTGGCTGCTCTCTTGAAGTGTTGCCCCAGCACCATACTACCCTGCACTGCAGCCAGCTGATTATGGACTGAAACTTCCACAAACAGGGAGCTAAATAAACCTTTCACTCCTTCACTTTGGGTGTCAGGTGTTTTGTCCCAGCAACAAGACAAAAGTAACCAAGACAGAACTTGGTACCAGTGGAGTGGGATCATTGCTATGGCTATACCCAACCAGGTGGTTCAAGAGCCTTTGGGAATGGCTTGTTGGAAGAGTTTAGAAAGGTTTGGAGATGTCACCTGAAAGAGTAGCCCTGGAACCACTTAGACTGTTCTGCATGGGAGATTCTGGTCAGAACTCAGAAGACCAGAAGGCTTTGGGAGGTTTCTGCTGGGAAGAAGGATGGCACTAGTTGTTGGACTCCAGCTGTGTGTTATGGCTTAGCAAAAAGTTTGTCTGCATTTTGCTAGTGTCCAGAGACTTTGCCTGAGACTGAGACTGAGGGCAGTGGACTAATCTTGCAGAAGAAATTTCAAGGTAGTCGAATGTTGAGGCCATGGCATGGCTATTATTGGGAGACTTTTAGCCAGATTTATGTTGCAAATCAGGAGCAAAGAACTCAGCAAGCTGATGTAAAATGTCATGAGTTTGGCTTGGAAAAAAGCTCCAGTAATGCTTTGGACTGCATAGAGCTGAGACCTCCATTGCTGCAAAGGAACAAAAAAATAGAAAAGATGGCCTGCAGGCATCACAGAAAGCTGCAAGTCCTGAACCATTGCAGCTTCAAAACTGCAAAATTGAAAGACTTTGCTTAGAGGTGAAAGCTACACAACATCATGTTCTAGAATGGCAGCAGAGGCCACGTGAGGTTCCAGTATGGTGGCAGCATAGAAAATTTGTTCCTCAAAATTGGATTGAGTGCCCAGTGATTCAAGCACCCAATCCCTACAGCCAAAAGAAAGGAGGGCCTGACTACTGCTCTGGCTGGCAGCAAACCTTGGCACTGTCCACATGGTGAGTTCTGTGGTTAACAAGGCTTCCATCCAGATTTCAGAATGCCTGGGAGGCCAGGCAGTATGCCCCTGAGAGGGCAGTGTGTGAAACTGTGAGTGTGTAGACAAAGTTGCAGTGGAGACTCCAGAAGTTTGGAAAAGTCAGGAATATGGATCATCTATGGAAACCTGGAGCAAAGCCAGCACAAGACACCTCCAGAAGTGCTGTAGAGGTGGAGTCATGCAAGCCCCTTGGAGCTCACAATTTGTCACATATTGCCTCAAATGGTGCACATGGAACTACAGGACTTAATGTTTGCTCTGCTGGATTTTGGACTTTTGTCCCAATTCTTTGTACCCTCCTGGAATGAAAATGTTGATCTTGGGCTAGGGATTTAGCTCAGCAGCATAAGTGCCTGCCTTGCAAGCATGCAGTTTTGAGTTCAATCCCTGGTACAAAAAAAAAGTTGATCTTGGCCATTGAAAGTGTTTAACTTTGTTTTCATTTGTACAGGAGCTTGCAGCTAAGAGTTTGCCTTCCATCTTGGAGGAGACTTGGGACTTGAACTTTTCAGCAATGCTGTAACTGTTAGGACTGTGGCACTTCTTGCAGATGGACTAGCCTTTTGCATAAAGGGATGTGTAGTAGTCTTTGGGAGGTCAGGGCCTAATGTTATGGCTCTAATGTAATATAATGTTGACAGACTTAATTTTGGTTCATAAGGCTTGTTAAACCTGTTATAATGTTCAAGTTGTGAAATGCTAAGAATAAGCATGCCTTTGTATCTGGAAACTGGTTTAAATAAATGTGTCTGGTTGCCAAGTCGACAAGGGCTGGACTGATATGGTTGATACATTGTGTCATCTTGAGGTTTAGAAGTTTAACTGAGAGATGGCGGGAGGTGGAAGGTGCCACATCCAGGGTGATGTGCCCGTGGAGAAAATGACAACAGAAGGGTGGAGGAGAAAGAGGAGGGTGAGACAGAGCCTGGATGGGTGAGTCCGGTTGAGGAGACTGAGGGGGTTCCTGTGGATAAGGTGGAGGGAGAGTGAAGGCAGAATGGACCCCAATTGAGAGGCTCAATGGGGTTGTCAGGTAAGGGATGTGACGATGTGGAGCTGGCAGGAGTATCTGGGCTGCCCCACATGCCTGAATGAGGGAGGGATGCACCCTAAGAGCAAAAAAGGCTTTTACGAGAACAATTTCTAACCATTTGCCACAGTGATAGCAAAAATTTTTGTCAACTGAAGTCCAAAGTGCCCTCCTCAGGGCTGGGGATTTAGCTCAGCGGCATAAGCACCTGCCTTACAAGTGTGTGGTCCTGAGTTCGATCCCTGGTATCAAGAAAAAAAAAAAAAGAAAAAAACCAAAGTGCCCTCTACAGGCCAGCAGCTGTTGTCATTGAGATGGTATTGGGTCCAAACTGGCAGTAAAAGTTAGTCATTTTGGTTTGATGGTCTTTTGGAGACCCAGGATGTTTACAGTATTAAGACACTTGAGTGGAGTGTGTTTTGGGGGTTAGGAGGGAATATTTCCTATAGTCATTGAATTGAAGGTGAGCCAGTTAGAAGCTGGTCATCCTTGTTGGGGGTGTGATAGAGAGAGAGAGGTGCCTATCATCACCTAGGGGAAAAAGGGGTGTCCTGAAGGAAGTGAGGGAGTCCTGATGTGGGCCCAAGATTTTAAGAGAGAGCGAGCGACAGGAGCACCTGGAATGGGGAGTGACTCACCTGTTGGAGGCAAAGTGGCTCAGTGCTGGATGGATGCTGGATGAAGAGCAAGGATAGTTCCTTGCAGGAAGCTCAAACTGAGGTAGCTGCTCAGGAGCTGCACACCCCAACAGATCAGTCACGGCACCACAATAGTAGGGTTTTTTTGGTGCAGTTGGGAGACACAGACAGCAGTAAGAAAAAAGTATTTTTAAAAAATCCTGTAATTCCAGCACTTGGGAGGCTGAGGCAGGAGGACTCTTGCAAGTCTGAGACCAGCTTGGGTTACAAAGTGAGCCCCAAACCACCCTGAACTGCATAGGGAGACCCTGTCTCAAAAAGACAAAAAAAAAAAAATTCTTTATTTAAAAAAAACCAAAAAACAAAAAAGCCTTTACTGCCATACCTACAGGAGATTGTAAGGCCCCTTAAAAACAAGGGTAAACCGGGGACCGGCTTTTATGAAGTTAGGTTGTGGGTGGAGACTACGTGAGTGGGCGGGGCCTTGTGGAGGGAGAGGATTGGAGGACCTTTGGCGCGCGCGAAAGAAAAGCGGGCAATTTATTTTGGCTTGGAAGAAGAACACGGAAGTTAGTATGGGAGGGACAAGGTGTGGTTTTAGGGTCCAGCGCCATGTTGGGCAGGCGCCACGCTGAGCCTGGCAGAGTCCCATAGGAACGGAGCCTATCAGTTTGCAGTTCAGGACGATGATGTAATTTCTGCTTAAAAACAACAAAAGCCCCACCTCACGGCCTCCGGGGAACCCAGATGACTTTTTAAATTCAGGCACTTGAGTAGTTACCTATAGTCTTGGGGGCGGGGCCACGTGTGGACTGATGGACCCCGGCTGCGCCGCCATTTTGAATCTTGCCTAAAGGCTTCTTTACCGGCTTTTCCCGCCGCCGTAGCCGCCGCTATCCGTGGCCTTGCCGGGCAGGATGAATGTGATAGACCACGTGCGGGACATGGCAGCCGCGGGGCTGCACTCCAACGTGCGGCTTCTCAGCAGCTTGTTACTTACAATGAGTAATAATAACCCGTGAGTCGGGTCGGGGAGCGGCCCGGGGCTGAGGAGAGAGCGGTGGCCGTTTGGGAGTGGGGGTCGCTGAGGTGGTGGAGGAGCGGACGGGAAGCCGCGGCCTCGGGTACCGCGCTGAGGCTTCGGGGGCAGAGTAAGCGTCTCTGCGGGCGGAGCCGACTTGGGGCGCGCGAATTGAGCTCCCCGGGAGCCGGCGCGGGGCGGACGCGGGGATGCGCGGCTGCCCCGAGGTCCGCCCGGGCTGCGGCACCCAGGCCCTGGGGTCGGACCGCTTCCCGAGGTATCTGTCGCCGGGTGCAGCGACCGAGTATCACTTTGCTGGGCCGAGTCTTCTCCTCCTGGCACCTTTCCGAAGGACGTTTCCTTGGTGCCGCTCGTAGAAACCTGCTCCCCTGGCTTTTGTGCCTTCGTCCCAGTTTGGAGATCGGCGTTTCCCCGCGAGTGCATCGCGAGGGGCCGCCCGCTTCCCTGCCTCTGCGCACCCCGGGCTGGGGGGGAGCGGCGCCTGCCGAGGCCTCGCGCGAGCTGCATGAGCTGTGCCGCTTTCTGGTGGGCTTGCCTGCCGTCCAGTGAGGCTTAGACGAGGCCAGGGCAGGGCTTCTTCCAGCACGCGTCCTTCTTTGACTTGAAACCCTCCCTGCGCTGCTGCAGTTCTATCCCCTGGGCTCCCGAGGCCGAGCATCTGCCTGACTCTGTCCAGGGTACTCAACCTCCCTGGCGGGAGCTCGCTCTCCACTCTGAGCGTTTTGCATTTGCTGAGCCTGATGCTTGGAGCCCTCATCTCAACAACTTTATTCAGATTTCAGCTCAGATGGCTCTCAAAATTGCCCTGTTCCCCCACTTTCCTGTCCCATAGCCCTCTTTTGTTGTCTGCCTCACTCTTATCATCTATTAAAGAAGCACAGTGCCAGTGTCTAGTCCCCGACAGTGCTAAAGAAATGTGTGCACCGTCAGGGGGTAAAGTACTTTAAGTTCAGGCGTCTAGTAAGTGGAGGAGCCACAGTCTGGACCCTGCTCCTCTGTGGCTCCAGAATCAGCATCCTGTGGAGTGGAGTAGACCGAATTCTGCCTCCAAATGGCATTATGATGGGATTTTCTACTGTCTTCCCTTTTGCATGTGGCTGGCTCTAGAAGCTGCTCAAGGTCAGAAAGGAAAGGCCTGTGAATGCCCGAATGCAGCTACGACTCCCCAATTCATTTCCATCACTGTGCTCTGGACCTCGTAGTGAGATGCATCATTTTACCATCATCTACTTGGTGTTGACAGTAAGGAGCGCTGGTCTCTGTCAGCCTTCCGTGTTTATTCTGGAGCCTTTCATTTGATTCTGAGTGATAGGTCGAAGTGTACAGTTTTCTTTATCAGGGATTAATGTGCTAGCCATTACTGTTGTTTCAGAGCATACAGTTTCCACTTTGGGGATTAACACACTAGTCATTATTCTGGTACTTGGAGATGTCATAGGATAGCTTTGAAGCAGTGTGATTCTTAGGCTAGACTAATTTAGCTGCTACATGCTTTTTCATATTAAGTTAGATTGGCTTGCTCTTTCTTTTTTCTTTTTTCTTTTCTTTTTAGCTAGAATCTTACTTTGTAGCCCAGGTTGGGCTTAAACTTGTGGCGATCCTCCTGCCTCAACCTTCCAAGCACTAGAACTACAGGTGTGAGAACTGCCCAGTGGATTGGCAGTTTCTTAGCTTCTGGAGGTGTTTAAATTCTGACCTTTATTATTTTGAAATAGTTTCTACTTGAGTCTCTCCTTTTTTTGAGACAACTGCTTGAAGTTCAGGTTGTCCTTGAACTCAAGGCTGGCCTTAAAGTCATGGTGATCCTCTTGCTTCAGACAGTCTTGTTTTGTAGTGTAGCCTGGCCTGGAATCACCATATAGCCCAGCTGGCCTGAAAACTCAGTGATCCTCCTGCCTCAGCCTCCCAAGTGCTGATATTACAGGTGTGCGCCACTATGTCCAGCTACATATCCTTGAGTTTTGAACCTCATGCTATTATTTTCCTTCAGAAGGAATAAGAAAGCAAAAAAGAATCAGTATTACATTTTTCATGTATCATACCTAAGATAATTTACCTGTAACATACATAGGCAAGTGTGTTACAATGTGTTACAATCTTTGTTTTCTGTGGGTATAGTAATAGTTTCTTTTGCGTTCAAAGCTAGCCTGAACTATACAGTTGTCTGAACAAAAAACAACAAACAGAAAGAAACTACCAGTTGGGGCAGGGATTTAGCTCAGTGACACAGCACTTGCCCAGCAAGCGTGAGATCCTGAGGTCCCCCCAGCCCACACAAAAGCCCAAAACTACCAATCTAACCTAATATGGAAAAGCATATAACAGGCAAATTAGTCTACCCAAAGAATTAAACTACTTCAAGCTGGTGATTAAACCCCAGGAATGCTAAACTACAATACTATTAGCCCTTTTCATTCATTCATTTTGAGGCAGTGTCTCACTAAATTGGCCAAGCTGGCCTTGAACTTGTGGTTTTTTTTTTTTTTTTTGTACTGGGGATTGAACTCATGACCTTGTACTTGCCAGGCAAGTGCTTGTACAGCTGAGCTAATCACCAGCCCCTTTGAACTTGTGATTCTTCTGCCTTAGCCTTCCAAGTAGCTGGGATTGCAGGTGTGCATCACCACATCTGGCTAATTTGCTTATCCAAGTATCAAATGCTTATTTCTTATTAAATACATTGAATCTCAAAGTTGGAATAGATCTTAAGCATCTGGACTATACTTTTTACTTCTTAAATTTGCTTCTTAACTTTATATCTAGTGTTAAGCCTGTCTGTCCTTATTTGTATGCTAGCTTGAATTCATCCTTTTTATTTTTAATTTTTTTACTTTTGGTACTGAGTATCAAACTCACAACCTCATGCTTGCCAGGCAGGCACTTGTGCTGCTGAGCTAAACTCTCGGCCTGAAATCACCCTTTTTAAAAGAGTACAGTTCTATGCATTTTAGTGTATTCACAAGGTTGTGCAAACCATTGCCACTGATTCCAGAATGTTTTTAAGGATTTTTTTTTTTTTTTTTTGAGGCGGAATCTTAACTGGCCTTGAACTCAGGATCCTCCTGCCTTGCCTTGGCCTCTCAAGTGCTGGGATTACCTGCATCTATCACAACACCAAACCCAGAATGTTTTAGTTACCCCTCAAAAGAAACCTTATGTCTATTTGCAGTCACTCCCTAATCAATCATCTAGCAACCCCTAATTTATAGTGCCTATCTTGCTATGTCTTCTTTGTTGAGAAATTAACTATATAATTCTTTGGTTTATTTTTTTACCTGTTGACACTGTATATTCATCTAAATGTGGAAAGAAATAGAATTGGAATTTTTTTAAAAGACATGAGTTTCTTTATCAAGAATGGTAGCCAGGACCAGGTATGTAGCTCAGCAATGGAACACATGCCTAGAATGCAAAAGCCTTGGGTTTTTTTGCTCCCCAGCACTGTAGACAAAGAGAATGGTAGCCAGGGATTTGAAATGCTTGGGAGCGCACCTTAAGGTTAGAGGGATAGGTGTGTGAAACATGCTGGCTCTTTCATATTGTCTTTATACCTCTGAGGCTCAAGGAAGTAAGAATGCTTTTAAGTACGAGTAAGATTTACTTGTATATAAGATTAAAAATAGATTTATTCAAACAAGGCTAATTCCCTTTCTGTACTACTCTAGGCTATTGGCTCTCTCATTCTTTTTTTTTTTTCCCCTGCGATGGGGGTCTCACTATGTAGTCCAAGCTGGCCTCAAACTCAGTGATTCTCTTGCCTCAGCCTCCCAGGAGCTGGGATTACAGGTGTGTGCCACCGTGCCCACCTCCCATTCTGTTCTTTTTTTTTCTTTTTTGTACTGGGAATTGAACTCAGGGCCTTGCACTTGCCAGACAGGGACTGTGCTGCAGAGCTACTTCCCTGGCCCCCATTCTATTCTTGTATTGGCATTTTTTTTTAGTATTTGAGGAGTTTTCAGGTTCACACTGAAAGTAGTGAACTTTTTCTTTTCCAAATCTTCAGTCCTTCTTTAGTAACATTGAAGTATTATGATTGCTTTCCTTCGTCACTGTTATCCTTTGTACTTGTTAGCTGGACATGGTGGCATATACTTGTAATCCCAGCTGATTGGGAGGCTGAGACAGGAGGATTCAAAGTTTGAGGTCAGCTGGGGCAATTTAGTAGGAATCCGTCTCAAAGTAAAACTTAAGGTCAGGCATGGTGTTTCATGTGTCTAATTTCATCATCTGGAAGGCTGAAGCAGGATTACAAATTTGAGCTTACCCTGGAGAATCAAGCAACTCAGTGAGACTGCCTAAAAAAAAAAAAGTAAAAGCAAGGGTTGAGGATAGCTTAGTGTGCAGACCTGGGTTCTAGCCCCAGTACAGCCAACCAACAAATAAATAAATAAATAAATAAATAGGGTTAGAGCCTGGTGTGGTATAATCCCAGCACTCGAGACTGAGGTAGGAGAACTGCCAGTTTGAAACCAGACTGGGCCACATTGTGAGTTCAAGGCCACTTGAACTACCTAGTTAGAACTGTCTTTAAAAAAAGCAAAAGAAAGAAAGAAAGGCTGGCAGTGCAGCTCAGGTATAGAGTATTTTGTGTGCAAGTGCTTGGGTTTGGCCCTCAATACCAAACTACCAAAACAACCTTTGAGTGGGCAATATATCAGACTGTTACAATGAGTTGGCTGTAGAAGAGAAAGAAAAGATATGTCGTATTTTCTTTGTGTAGCTCTGTATTATTGAATTTTGTTTGCAGGTATCGTTGCTTTTTTTTTTTTTTTTTTTTTTTTGGTACTAGGGATCAAACTCACAACCTTGCACTTGCCAAGCTTGTGCTGCTAGCTAAATCTGTGGTCCTCCTTGCTTTTTTAGGAAGTAAAATCACAAGTAGTTTTAAGTCTGTTAAGTCACAGCCTTATGCTTGCCAGGCAGGTATTCATGCCACTGAGCTAAATCCCCAGTCCTGATATTTAACTTTTTGTGAACTTGTTATACAAGGATTTGTGAACAATAAGGTGCTGTTTCTAACATTTCACAGTAGCCCATGTAGTGGTGTTCTTTGTTTTCTAGTGAGTTATTCTCCCCGTCTCAGAAGTACCAGCTTCTGGTATATCATGCGGACTCTCTCTTTCATGATAAGGAGTATCGGAATGCTGTGAGTAAGTATACCATGGCTTTACAGCAGAAGAAAGCCCTAAGTAAAACTTCAAAAGTGAGACCTTCAACTGGAAATTCTGCATCGACTCCTCAAAGTCAGGTAATTGAAAATAGAGCTGTGATTTTGTTTTGTTTTGTTTTGTTTTTTGGAGATAGGCCCCCCCAGAAATTATTTTTCCCTTTGTTGGGGTTGAAACCAGGGCCTCATGCATACTAAGACAAGTTGAGCCCTAAGACTAAACTAACGTAGTGGCAAAGATGGGACATAGGAGATGGTAAAATAAGTAATTTAAACTGACTTGAGGAGAGAAAAACTACTTAGATGCAAGAATGTGTCCAATGATTGACCTTCATCTCATATTTCTTTATGTAAAACCTTTGCTTTCTGACATTGAATGAAAGTTATATATATCATCCAGGTAGGATGGTTCATAAAAATAGCTCACATTAGCTGGGCACGATGGTGCACATCTCTAATCTCAGCACTCAGGAGGATGAGGCAGAAAGATTGCCATGAGTTTAAGGCCAGTCTGGGTTATATAAGTTCAAGACCCTGTCTGAAGAAAAAAAAAAAAAAAAAGCTAACATTTAATTAGTATTCAATATATCTAGCACCATGCAAAACTTTTCATGTGAATAAATTGAATCGTCATGGACTTATTTTTATTTTATTTATTTGTTTGGTGTTTGTTAGTTTGAGACAGATGTGTACCATCATGCTCAATTTCTTTTTTAATTTTTGAGACAAGGTCTTGCTATGTGATTCAGGCTGGTCTTGAAGTTACTATAGAGTATCCCAGGCTGGCTTCAAACTTGCTGCAATCCTCCTGCTTCAGCTTCCCAAGTACCAAAATCATAGGCGTGTTTCACCATACCTGGCTGTTCCATTTTACATTTTACATATTTTACATTTTTGTGAGACTACTTCCACTGTAGTTCAGGCTGGCCTGGGATTCCTTTTATATCACAGGTTGCCCTTAAATTTGAGATTTTCCTATTTTATCCTCCTAAGTACTGGGATTATAGTTTGTGCCACCATGCCCAACTGGAATAAGTTTATTTATTTATTTAGTCGATAGTTAGTTTTCTTTTTTGAGACAGGATCTTGGTATGCAATTCAGGCTGGTCTCAAACTCACTTTGTAGCCCAGGCTGTTCTTGAACTTGCAAGGATCCTTTTGCCTCAGCCTCCCAAGTTCTGAGATTACAGATGTGTGCCACCATGCCAGACTTTCCAACTGGAATTTTTTTTTTTTTTTTTTTTTTTTGCTGCCTCTGGGATGGAACTCAATCTCATGTTTACAGAGTGGGGCCTTAGCCAACTAAGCTAAACCCGGGAGCACAGGAAATTTTTTTTTTTTTTTTTGGTCTCTTTGAGACAGGGTCTCCCTATTCAGTTCAGGCTGGTTTTGGGCTCACTTTGTAGCCCAGGTTGGTCTCTAATTGGCAATGATCTGTCTGCCTCAGCCTCCCAAGTGTTGGGATTATAGGAGTGTTCCACCATGCCCAGCTCCCAACTGGAATTTTTTAATAATTGAGATGTGTGTGTGTGTGTATAGTGCCTTTAAAAATGTAACATAATCACAAGGTTTTGCAACCATCAATATTATATAATTTCTGAACATTTCCATTACCCTAGAGAGAGTCTCAGGTATTTTAACACTCAGTCCACATTCCCATTCCTCTTTCCACCCTTGGCAATCATTGATCTTTGTCTTGGTATCTATTTACCTATTCTGGGCATTCTCTGTGAATGGAATTGTACAGTAGTGGCCTTCTGTGTCTGGTTTCCTTCACTTAGCATGTTATTTTTAAAATTGATTTGTTACACCATGAATTGGCTCTTTGTTTTGTTTTATTTTGTTTTGTTTTTTGAGACAGGGTCTCACTGTATAGTTCAGACTGGCCTTGAATTCACTATGTAGTTGAGGCTGGCCTCAAACTCATGGCAATCCTCTTGCCTCACTCAGCCTCCTGAGTGCTGAGATTACAGGCATGTGCCACCATGCCTGGCTATGAATCAGCTCTTTCTTATTTCTGTCAGATATGCCATTGTATGGATGCGCCACATTTTATTTACCTGTTCATTATTTGAGGGACTTACTGTCTCTACCGTTTGACCATGAAAAATGCTGCTGAGAAAATTTGTATCCAAGTCTTTTCTGGGTGTCTGTTTTTAGTTCTCTTTTTTTTTTTTCTTTTTGGTACTGGGGATCGAACTCACGACCTTGCGCTTACCAGGCAAACACTTAAGCCACTGAACTAAATCCCCAGCTGTTTTCAGTTCTCTTGACTGTATTCCTGGATCATATGATCCTGTGTTTAACATTTTGAAGAAGTGCCATACTAAAGGGATATAGAATAAATGCCGCACATTTTGAATATATGTGTTCCTTGTTTTTTAGTGTCTTCCATCTGAAATAGAAGTGAAATACAAGATGGCTGAATGTTATACAATGTTAAAACAAGATAAAGATGCCATTGCTATACTTGATGGGATCCCCTCAAGGCAGAGAACTCCCAAAGTAAGTTGAATTGCACCCATCCTAAGAAATTTTTCTCCTCCCAAGCCCTCCCAAGCCTGCTTCCTCCATGTTTTCTCTCTGCATTAGGAGGGCCAGTTGAGCCTTTCACTCGTGACTCCAGCTGTCTTCCTGCCGCTGGTAATGGAGTAGGGGTTGAGAGAGCTGGATGAATCACATTCTTTTTTTGAGACAGGGTTTCACTATGTAGTTGAGGCTGGCTTCTTAAATTACAGCAATCCTCCTGCCCCAGTCTCTTAGATGCTAGGATTGTAGATGTGTGCCACCATACTTAATTCTTTTTTTTTTTTGGAACCGGGGATTGAACTCATGTCCCCGTGCTTGCAAGGCAGGTGTATGCCACTGAGCTAAATCCCCAGCCCCCCACACTTAATGCTTAAGAGTCCTTTAAAACTCAGTTGATGCAAATGATAGCTGGATAATACTACAAGTGCAAATTCTTTTTTAATTTCTTGCTGTAGGGCATAGTGATTTGCAGAACACTTCCACAGCCAGATGCATTGGCCCACGCCTGTAATCCCAGCACTCAGAGGCTGAGCCACAAGGACTTCAATTTCAAGCCTAATCTGGACAGTTTAATGACTTAGCAGGAACTTGTCTCAAAATAAATTTTTAAAAAGCCTCGGGGGGGGGCGGAAACCCTGGGGATGTAGCTCAATGTGAAGGCCCCAGCTTCAATCCCCAGTACCACAAAAACAAAACAAAAACTTCCAGGTGGGAAAAACACATTTTTAGAACCTCATTTTTTGCTTTCTTCAGGGATACCAATTTGATAATGGGGATGATTCTATTAATCCTTTCATTTTCAAAACTGCAAGACCTCTTTGAGTTTGCTTATGAGTGGAATATATGTTTGTGTTTGGGCATCATATTATAATAAAGAGCACACATCTAACTGAAATCAGATCTAGGTCTTTGAGTTTAGGGCATATGAGCTATGTGCCATGTGAATTTGAGCAAGTTATCATCCTCTGAGCCATTTCCCCCTTACTTACAAAGTGAGGACAATAATGTTTTCTCTATATGCAAAAATTCCTTTTTTGTTTGTTTGTTTTTATTTTTGTTTTTCCTTGAATGCTGTGGATCAAACCCATGACTTGGTGCATGCTAGAGAAATGATCTACCAGTGAGCTATATTCCTAGACACAGATTCACCCCATATAGACCCAAGTGCTGGCACATTCTGGGCAATTTTTAGTAGACAGGGTCTTGCTGTGTAGTGCGGATTGGCCTTGAACACACAATCATCTTGCCCAGCCTCCACAGCACTGGTACTAAAGTCATGTGTTATCACACTTGGGTGCCTTGAAAATACTTTTTACAGTACCATTCTGGAAGGCGTAGATTGGATGGCTATCAAATTTTTGTTGTTGTTTTTGTTTTTTTGAGACAGGATCTTGTTGTATAGCCCATCTTGCCTCAGCCTTCTCAGTACTGAGATTATAGGCGTGTGCCACCATACCTGGCTATCAATTTTTTTTGAAGTGCAGTTTAAGTCCTTGCTAATAAGGTTGAATGCCTATCAGTATTTAATATTCTGAAAGACACTCTCATGTCACTTGTCCTTGTCATTTCTTGAAAAATTGTTGTGTGCAACTTGTGTTTGACAGGAGGAAATTTTATTGGTAAGGTGTCTGTATATATTCTCCTACCCTTAAAACACAAGGAATCTGACCAATAGGGAACTTGTGTATTTTAGTTAATACTTCATTTAGATGATGGTAAGTTTTTAAGGTAACCAGACTTAGCTGGGTGTGGTGGCACATGTCACCATATTTAGGAAGCTGAGGCAGGAGGATCATTGTGAGTACAAGACCAGTCTGAGCTACAAAGTGAGCTCAAGGCCAATCTGAACTGCATAGTGAGACCCTATCTCTAAATAAATAAAACCAGACTTGATGAGAACATATTTAAACACTTCCTTATATTAAAGAACTCTCCTATTTTGAGTGTTGAGGTGCGTGTGTGCCACATGCATTGAGGATGGAACCTAGGGCATCAAGCGTGCTATGTTTATGTTGTACCACTGAGTTATAGCCCCAACCTTATTTTCTGAGTTTTAAAACTAAGGTGTTTCCTAGGTATATTTTATAATGATGCCTTCTATTAAAAACACTTGGAAATATGTCATGGACTGACTTGTCTAATAATAAATGTGAATGTCAGGGCTTTTTGTTTTCTTGTTTTTCATTTTGAGATAGGGTCGTATTAACCTGCCCATACAGGACTCAAACTTGAAATTCCCCTGTCTCAGTCTCCCTCAGTGCTGGGATTATGTACATGAGTTATTGTGTGTGCTTAGTTATTTTCTAGGTATTAAATTGTGATCTAGTATCCTAGAAAAGTCTTTTTTACCCTAAGAACGATTTTTTTGCACATTTGAGGAATGTGCATCGCTATGCTTAATGTATCTTTTAGAAGAAGTTTCTTTTGCAATTGTGAAAGTCGAACCCAGGGGCTTGTACACACTAGGCAACTCTTTACCCCTGTACTTTATCCCCACCTCTTTTTACTTATTTTTATTTTGAGATAGAGTTTTGCTAAGTTGTCTGTGCTAGGCTCAAATTCTCCTCCTGCTTCAGCTTCCCAAGTACCTGGGATTACAGATGTGTGCCATCATGTCTGGCTCATGAGGAAGCCATTTTTATTATAAACAGTGAATGATACTGTTACATGTTTTATTAGGAATGCAGCATGATTTCCTTCATAATCACTTGTAGGTATTTGGGGACATATTTTTAGACAATGAGGAATGCAGAGAACCTTGGCTTTGTGGCATCCAGTGCTTGGTGCTTACAGCCATCATTCTTAGAGGGACTTGGAGAGTGGTTGTTAGGAGCACATATCCTTCTTGCATTAGAGCTCTTGTAGATAGGGACAAGCAAATGTGTGTGTCTCCAAAGTAAACCTGTAGTATTTACAGTTTTCTTTCTTGTCTGCTAGGGAGTTAACGGGCTTCTCAGTCTGTGTAAAGAACAAGGAAGTGAGTCAAAATACGTCTACTTGAACATCTGTTGATACATGGTAAACACCACCACACATTCTCTCACATTTGAAAGGAGAGTTCCAGTGTTAGATTATTATATCTTGGTAAATCTTTAGTTGTTTAAACATGCAACATGTGATTTCTAACTCTGCTTTTAGAAAATGATGATTGCTTCTCTTTGTAACTGGTAGACTATGGCTTTATAATTTTTTTAAGATCTGTTTTAAGAAGAATTGACCTTTTCATTAGGTAGTACTTGAAATTCATTCTTTTAGAGGAGTCAAGTAGCTTAAAGGAAATTTTGTATTCATTCAGTTTTTTTTTTTGAGATGGGGTCTTGCTATCAGTTCAGGTTAGCCTTGATCTCACTATGTACCCCAGGTTGGCCTCCAACTCATGGCAATCCTGCCTCAGCCTCCTGAGTACTGGGATTATAGGTTGTTGAGATTTAAATTGGTTAATAACAAGCAGTCAAAGAATGATCTTAAATTTAACTTCGTTCTTTTGAAGTGTTGATATCCTGGAGTTTTATACCTGTAATCTCAGAACTCGGGAGGCTGAAGCAGGAGGATTGCAGTAAATTTGAGGCTAGCCTGGGCTACATAGTGAATTCAAGGTCAGCCTAAACTACAAAGCAAGACCTTGCCCCCCTCCCAAAAAAAAAGATAGGGGAGCGCCTAAAATGGGATATCTGAGGGCCATATTTTAAAAAAAATTTTATCTGTAGTATTTTATTGCTTGAATTACTGTAGATTAATGCTATACGTAAACTTTTGTATAATGTAGGTCTTTACCTGGAACAGATGTTTTTCAGAGCTTTTTTGGGAATTGAACTCATGGCCTTGGGCTTACTAGGCAGGTGCTGTGCTGCCAGGCTCCATCCCCAGCCATTCAGAGCCATTTTCTTTCTTTTGTAGTTTTTTTTTCCCTTTCAGTAGTGAGGATGGGAACCCAGAGTGTTACACATTAGGCAAGCACTGTACCACTGAGTTACAGTCCCAACTTTAAAATTTGAGATGAATCTTGCCAAGCTACCCAGATCGGCCTTAAGCCTTAGTAACTGGCATTACAGGTGAGGGCACCTCCCCTGGCTTTGTGCTTTTTGTGTGTGTGTGTTTATAATACCAGAAAAGTGATGTTTGTTTGGGGAATTAGTACATGCATATTGCATAGCTTAATCTTATCTTCAAAGAGCTGCTCTTGAGCAACTATCTGGCATGCTAAGCTACAGATAATTGAAGATACAGTATAGTAGTACCTCAGGTCATGGCTTTTGTTTGCAAACAGTTTGGCTATAAACAGAAGTGTTTGGCAAAATTTTGTTTTTATTTGCATCAGGTGACAAACATGGCCACAGCTGGCTTTCCTACACAGACACAAATCTGGTCATCTTTTCCAAAATCATAAAACAAATGAAATTTGTGAACTAAGGTACCACTGTATTGAGGATTTTTTGTGTCCTCATGTTGACCTCTCCCTTAGATTAATGATTTTCCCGTCACTGTTATATTTAAGGTGTTTATTTTATTTTAAAAACTTACTTGTTTATTTTTGAGACAGTCTCACTGTATGTTCACGCTGGCCTTATATGTAGCCCAGACTGGTTTTGAATTTGCAGTGATCCTCCTGCTTTATCCTCCAAGTGTGTGTCATTATACCTAGCAAGATCTTTTATTTTAAATTGGAACATTTCACTTTTTTCTTTGTACTATTGAGAAGGTCATTTATCCCTAGTCTGTAATATCTATATTTTATGACACTTTTAGATTTTCTTAAATTCTTCCTGCTGTATATTTAGGAAGGATTGTTTCAAGATTGCTTTGCTAAATTACATGTTTACATTGTGCTAAAATGCAGATATATCTGGATTTAATAGTGTAGCTAATCTCTGAATCATTGTCCTTCTGGAGGTCAGTTTGAGTTTGATTTCTTTTGCATTACCTCGGTGAGTTAGACAGTACATGTGGGTCAAAGCTTTAGGTATTAGACCAGAATCTAGCTACTTCTCTGATTGTCAGAAGCCAAATATTTTACCTCTGTGTGTCTCAGTTCTTTGTGGGGAAGAATCAGTCTGATTCTTCTTGTCTGGCAATGTCAATAATTCTTCACTTTCTGATATCTTTATATTCATTGAATTTAAAATACATAAAATACTTCTAGAATAGTTTATGTTCTTAAGATCAAGACAAGGTAATTAGACTTTTGGAACTTCTCTCATGTGAATGTATCTTGGCTACACAGGCAAGAGGGTAATGTGACTTTTCCTTGTAGTGTTGAGAGGACCTAAGAAAAACAAGGCTAGCAGTTTCATCTTTGTTTTAAAGAATGGGGTTCTCTTTTTTTCTTTGCACAGGGCTGTTGGAATTTTCCAGTAAAAAGTAGACTATTCCCTGGTAATAAAATCCAGAGCTTTCTAATGTGAGATACTCTCTTTGCAGATGCACTTACTGTTTTTTTTTTTCCGCTCATACAGATAAACATGATGCTGGCAAATCTATATAAGAAGGCTGGGCAGGAGCGCCCATCAGTCACCAGCTACAAGGAGGTATTGAGGCAGTGCCCATTAGCCTTGGATGCCATTCTAGGTATAGATAATTTTTTCCCATTTCCCTGTCAGAGATAGTATTCTCAATTCATGGGCATACATTAGTATAGTTTTACAAAGTTCCTTGCAAGCTAGGCGTGGTGATGCATACCTATAGTCTTAGCATTGAGGGAGGCTGAGGCAGGAGGATTGCAAGCTCGAGGCTTGCCTGGACAATTTAGTGAGACTCTGTTTGAAAAGGAGAAATAGCCAGGCATGGTGGCACACACTTGTCATCCCAGCACTCTGGAGTCTGAGGCAGGAGGATCAGTGAGATTTCAAGGACAGCTTGAGCTACACAGTCTGTCTCAAAAAACTGTAAAGGAATGAATGGGCTACAGATGTAGTTCAGTGGTAAAGCACTCCTGGATTTGATCCCTAGTACCGCGCCCCCCACCCCCACCCCCCCAGTTCCCTGCATTGTCAGGTATTTTTTGTTTGTTTTAAAGTTATGTTTATTTGCACATTTTAGGTATACATAATGATTGCATTCATCATAAGGTATTTATTCTTGTACATGATATAACTTGATTCTTTTTTTCCCTATCCCTTCAACCCCTCTTCCTTTCCTTATTTACAAAAAGTTTTGCTTCTATTTTTTTCCCTTTCAGTATTTTTCTTTTCCCTTTTTTTCCCATTCTGCCTCCTTAGTTCCCCTTCCCATTTGAACATTTTCTTCTTATTTCACCGTATCTTTTATACATTTTGGTCCTTACTTACACTTGCAGGTTCTCACACCAGAGCGACTATGCAGTGTTTATACATGTATGTCCTTTATATTTCACTTAAAGAGTTTGGTCTCAAAAAGCATCCATTTAGCTAGAAATGTTGCAAGCTTATCCTTCTTTATGGCAGAGTAGTACTCTATTATATTAAAAAACCCCACATCTTTATCCAGTCATCAAATGGTGGTCATTTTTGCTGTTTCCAAGATTTAGCTATTACAGACTGTGCTGCTATAAACATGGGTGTGCCTGTATTGCTGCACTGGCACATACTGAGTCAAGAAATATTAAATAATCTCTTGGATCTGAGGGTATAGCTCATGGTAGAGTATATGCTTATCATGCTGGAGGCCCTGGGTTCCATCTACACCACCAAAAATTAATAATTAAATTATGTTTCTTCAGTTGCAAGCATGTTGATCAGAAATAGGCAAGGGGTTGCCTTGTATCCTGGAGAGTGTTACTTGTTCCTTGCACTGTGGAAGAGGGATGTTCCTTACTTTCTGTCCCATTTTCTGTTGGGCTAGGTTTGCTGTCCCTTTCTGTAAAAGGTGCAGAGGTGGCGTCGATGACAATGAATGTGATCCAGACTGTGCCTAACTTGGACTGGCTCTCTGTGTGGATCAAAGCATATGCTTTTGTGCACACTGGTGACAACTCAAGGGCCATCAACACCATCTGGTGAGAGTCACAGCATTAGCTCAGTATTCTTGAGGCCCCCATCTGGCGGCCTTACGTGCTACATTAGCAGCACAGAAAAATGAGACACTTCTCAGTGTGGCAGCCAGTTATCTTTTCTGTGCATGCAGAAATCATCCCCGTTGAAGAGTAGCCCTGCCTGGCGTTGATGGCACACAGCCCTAATCCCAGTGCACAAGAGGCTGAGGCAGATTGCTCTGAGTTCAAGGCCAGCCTGAACTACATAGAGACCCTGTCTTCAAAACAAAATAACAAAGCAAGAGAAGCCCAGTAACCAAGAAGAATTTAGCAATTTAATGAGACTCAGCTATTGTTCGTTTGTTTGTTTTTTGGTACCAGGCATCTAACTCAGACTGCGTGCTTGTAAGGCAGGCGCTTATGCTGCTGAGCTAAATCCCTAGCCCCTGTTTTTGTTTTTAAATAAAGGGTTGCAGATGTAGTTCTTTGTGAAATTCTGAGTTCAGTGCTACCAAAATAAATAAGTAAGGGCTGGACTTAGTGGTGCTCCCTTGTAATCCTGGTACTCTAGAGGCTGTGGCAGGAGGATGGCTTTGAGTTCAAGGCCAACCTGGGCTACAAAGTGAGCTCTAGGCCAGCCTGAGCTGCTTAGTGAAACCCTGTCTCAAAAAAAAAAAAAAAAAGCCAAGTATTTATAATAGATTTTTGAGATTCATTGTTTAATGTCTTCAGTTCACTAGAGAAAAAGTCCTTATTGCGAGATAACGTGGACTTGCTGGGAAGCTTAGCAGATCTGTACTTCAGAGCTGGAGACAGTAAGAACTCTGTCCTCAAGTTCGAGCAGGCTCAGATGCTGGACCCCTACCTGATAAAAGGTGAGTCGTTCCTGGGACAGGGCAGAAGGGGCTACAGAGGGGAGGGGCAGAGAAGTCAGGCCAGAAATGCAGTGTGAACTAACAGTTTTTCAGAATAGTATTCTGTGTTTATTACAGTTCTCTTTTACTTTTTTAGGCCCTGACACATGTCTCTAACACTTTGGTAGTTCCATTGTGAGCAGTTATTTTTGCTTGAATTCAAGTGTCATCTTGTACACCATTATTTGGCTTTTTTTCTTTTAGCAGGGTCATACCCCTCCTTATGAATTACAAATTTATGATGTGCCAGACTGAGGATTTGGATGACAACCCCAGAACCATAATCCCTTTTAGGGAATTTTACATGTTTGTGGTGCAATGAAGAGGGATAAGGAAATACCTATTAAGAAAGGGATAAGACCGTGTGAGAGGCTGAGGCAGGAGGACTGCCCTGAGTTCAAGGCCAGGTTAGGCTCCACACTGAGACCTTGTTTCAAACAAACCAAAAAAAAAAAAGGTGCAAGCATAGGGTGCACGGCTATAATCACAGCACTTGGGAAGCTGATGCAAGAGGGTTGCCCGAGTTTGAGCCAGCCTGGGCTGCTTTGTGAATTCAAGGCCAACCTGAAGTACATAGTGAGACCCTGTCTCAAAAAGAGGGGAGGGTACGGTAGTTAAAGACAGCAGGTATAGCAAACAACTGCTAATTTGCAATGAGAAGATGGTACCGATGCAGTCAGGGCAGGGACTCCACAGGCTGGTGGATGATTGGCCATGTGTGGAGTGAGTGCCCAGGAGCATTGGGAGCTAAGGTCGGATAAGCTGACATCTGTTAATAAGGCCCCAAAAAGGCCATAAGAAAAATAAACTGTGTGACAGTAAGTAGTCTTGTAGACTAAAGAGACTGACAAGGAGGCGAACTTCAGAAGCATGCAGACGAGACGCTCAGGATGATGAATTTGTCTGCGTAAGGGCTCCCTCCTGCCCAGTGCTTACTCCTCTCCTCCATGCTGCCTGTGCCCATGAAGAAAGTGGTGTTTAAATGAAGTGCTGTCTGCTGGGGCGGGGACATGGCTCAGCAGCATAAGCACCAGCCTGGCAAGCACAGGGTCCTAAGTTCAATTTCTGGTAGAGAAAGAAGAAAGATAGAAAGAGAGAGAGAAAGAAGGAAGGAAGGAGGAAAGAAGTGCTAGTCTCAGGCCAGCTTAGTAAGACAATGTCTAGTGGCAGTGGCAGCGGCAGCTGGGAGTTGTAAGCTCAGTTCCACATCCACTGGCAGCAGGGGTGTTGCTGTAATCTTGGCTTGAGAGGAGTTTTCTTCTGAGTTGGGGGTAGCAAGGAATGCAGGAGGAGGTGGGCAGGGGGGTGATGCAAGCGGGGTTCTCTGTACAGAGTGAGCGAGAGTAAGGAGAGGGGCTTGGAGTACTGGCAGGGTGATGTTCTTTAATGAGCCACATTCCAAAATGATCTACAAGCCTTTCCTGGAGTAAGGCGGCTTACGAGAGGAGCCTGGCCTTTTCTCCGTTGTGAGTGCATGTTCCTCACTGCCAAGAGCTCCTGGGGGACAGCACTTACTTGATGCCTTTTTTGGGCGTTTTCTGGCTATGAGTTTAGGAGAGCTATGTCTGTCTCACCACAGATATAGTGACAACAATTCATGACAATAACAGCTTTTCAATCGTGAGGCTGGTCTTTCTGCCTCTCTGCCTGTCTTGTTTTGGATGGGCTTTGCTTTTTAATACTCATTTTGTGGAAAGTAGCCGCCCTGGTGTGAGGAGCCGTGATGACAGAAAGGGCCGAACCCTGCAGCAGCTGGGACTCTGTTTGACCTCTGCTTGGTGACTCCTGCCTCTGTTGAGGACTCTGCTGCTTTAATGAAAGAGTCTTCTCTCATCATGTCCTTCCTTTTAGGAATGGACGTGTATGGCTACCTGCTGGCACGTGAAGGGCGACTGGAGGACGTAGAGAACCTTGGCTGCCGCCTTTTCAATATTTCTGATCAGCATGCGGAGCCCTGGGTGGTCTCCGGGTATGTTCGTGTGTTTGCTTTTCCCCTGTTTTCATTAGATTTTTTAGGGGATTATAGTTTCTCTTAGAGTATTGGTTGAAAAATAAATAAATAAATTTTTAAAAGCATATTGCTAGGAAGCACCAGTTTAAGAAGTAATCAGACCTGGATCACATCACGCCCTGCCAGTTTGGGTGCACACACACCTCTCTGAGTGTTTCTTATTTAGAGAAGGGTCACTAACCCCTGTTTCTAGGGGTGACACTAATGGAGATGGCGAATTTCCCCCTGTGACAGGGCCGGAGGTGCTCCTTCCTTATTAGCTTCAGAGCTGGACATCGCTTAGGAATAGAGGCCCACCTAGTACATGTAGGGCCCTAGTACGTGTTTGACCCCCCCAGGTCCACAAAATAAAAGTAAGTATATCTATGTTGTAGTTGAGCTGGTTTTACAAATCCTTTGGATGTCTCTTAGCTCATAACTTACCCAGATCACCAGACTTTCCCATAATTTTCCTCTTTCCTGTCAAACTTTCTGTTTAAAACAGAAAGATAAGTATTTTGCAGGCATGGTGGTGCATGTCTGTAATCCCAGCACTTGGGAGGCTGAGAAGGGAAGATTGCTGCAAGTTCAAGGCCAGCCTGGGCTATATCAAAGCCAGCCTGAACTGTGTAGTGAGACCCTGTCTCAAAAAACAAACAAATACGTAGTAGACCTTTTGGATTATTTTGCCTTTTCATTAACAGGGTATAGCTATGAGTGTGGTTGTAATAGCAGTCATGTGTGGGACCTTCTACTTTGACTTAGGGGTGAATTGTCATAGTACTGTCAAATAATTGCTGCTATCCCCCCACAGGTGTCATAGCTTCTACAGTAAACGCTACTCCCGGGCCCTCTATCTAGGAGCCAAGGCTATTCAGCTGAATAGTAACAGTGTTCAAGCCTTGCTACTTAAAGGAGCAGCACTTAGGAATATGGGCAGAGTCCAAGAAGCAATAATCCATTTCCGGGAAGCCATAAGGCTTGCACCTTGTCGCTTAGATTGTTACGAAGGTGAGTAGTGTGAATCCATGGGCCACTGCACTCAGGTAGAAGGTTTCATTAGGCCAGCGTTTCCCAACTATTGTGTATTAGAATCACCTGGGGAAGCTTTGAAGCCATCAAGCTACCAGGTGAGTGGGCAAAGATGGCACATAGGGGACTGCTGGTTTTTGAAGATCCCTGTTAGTGACAGTATGTAGAGAGGCTTGGGAATTACTGCATTAGGTGTTTTACATTCAGTTAGGGCTTTCACTAGAATTTTTACCTCATACTTTCTAGGATCTATTTTTCTTATTTTTCAGGGTTTCTTTGTTTTATTTTGTTTTGGGAGACAGAGTCTCACTATGTAGTTTTGGCAGACCTTGAATTTACTATGTAGCCCAGGCTGGCCTCAAACTTGGAATGATCCTCTTGCTTCAGCCTCCTGAGTGCTGGAATCACGGGAGTGTGTCCCCATGCCCGGCTTGGTTTTTGTTTTTGTTTTTGTTTTTTTTGGTAGTTTTGGTGAGTAGATAGTTGGGGTAGGTACTTTGCCCCCCCTTTTTTTTCCCACTTCAGATATGGGCATATGGTTAATGAGAATCTGTCAAGCACTGTGCTAGATTGCTTGGTTATGTGTTTTTTTTTTTTTTTTTTTTTTTTTTTTTTTTTTTTTTTTTTTTTTTTTTTTTTTTTTTTTTTTTTGACAGTTGTCTTATTTGCATGAGATAATTACTCAAAGCATAACTCCCCTTTGAGGCAGTATGGGTTGTGGGAACCAGGCTGTCCACTGTGACCTTCACTGTGGGATGATTGGGGTCTAGCTTTGTTTTGTTATGTAATGTTTTAAGTTCATGTGAAGTGACCCTAGGAGTTCAAAGGAGCTGTGCCAGCTTCAGCAACGTTCAGTGACTCAGTAACAGAGGTTAAAATAGATCTTATAAGATGCAGTTCCTCTAAAACATATTTTTATAAGAATTTAAAAATAAACTTCCGAATCTAAGAGTTATTTGCTTCTAACAGGAAGATAAGTTCAAATTTGAGAAAATTTGGATGTTGGACAAAAGAACAAATCTGCTTATATAGCCAGGGAGCTGTGCCTGTCGGGGGGTTTATGTGGGGAGAGGGTCTTGTCTTTGCCCCTGAGAGAATGTCTCAGCTCTGAACTGTAACTCCCTGAGCTCCCAGCATCCTTCACGCCCGCTCCTTTCTACCCATACCTGTTTCCACAGTGGGGCATGCTGGTGGGCAGCTCTGCTATCACAGTGCTTGGGCAAGGGATGTTCAAGCATTTGGGGCTGACAGTGTTCCCCATTGGCCAGTGAGGCCTGCTGGGCTGCCTTGTCTCTAGCTGTCATGTAGGGGTTGGATCAAGGTGACTCTGGTTGCGCCCTTTGGCAGTCTCTGGTGGTGCTCCCTCCCTTTGCTATGGATGCCCTTCATTCATGAAGTGAAGCATACGTGTGTGTGTGTGTGTGTGCGCGCGCACGTGTGCGAGCTGCTGGGGTCTGACCCAGGGCCTTGGCTGCTGAGCATGCATTCTGCCGCTGGGTTGTGCCCTAACCCACAAAGTACATTATTTCAGTTTCCTTCCAGAGTTCCTGTGAGGCTTTAGCAGAGAAGTAAAGCTATGCAGTAAATGCAGACAACTTTACTTGGACTCTCACACATTGTCCTTAAGAGTTAGGTAACTTCTGGTTAAGTAATGAAGTGTGTGGAAGAGCCTGCATGAATGTTATAAATGCTGCTGGGGTGGAGGAGTATACAGAGGAAATCTGCCAGAGATTGTGTGGGTTTGGGGTGTAAGCTGTTTTTCTGTTTTGATGAGTGCACTGTGCCAAGAAGTTCCTCCTCATCTCTCAGCTTCTCGGCATGAAGAGTTGAGCTGACTCTTTGAAGTGACCTTGTAGGGCTTTTTGCTGTGGGGGTGAAGAGAATGGTTGGATCTGCCAGTCGCAGTGTTGGGTCCATCTGATTTCAGTGCTTTCCTTCCTGTGCAGGGAAGCCCTCAGCAAGCGCCTTTGAGACAGCTTTGCTATTTCCAATGGAAGCATCTGCCTTTCTTCCTATGTGGCCTGACAGCAGGTTCTTTAGTTGGTAGGGTTGGGCATTTATTTTTGGGCCTCCCTCACCCTGCAGGTGACTGACACCACCGAAAATAAGGTGGAACCTTGGTTTCATTGGAAACACCGTCTGGCTGCTTCAGTCTCCTGGCTAAGCAGCGGAGTAATGATTAGTGTTAAGGTGTTCTTTAGCGTTCAGATGGGCTGCCAGCGGCTCCCTTTCCTTTGTTGACGGGAGGTGTGTTTGCAGGGCAGGGGCTCCAAGGAGGAGTGTGTGTTACCGTTCCATCAGCGTGGCCTCTGGGCCAGCCTCACTGTTGCTGGTCTCCCTGGCCTGCCCTTGGTCTGAAACTTCGAGGGTTTGCAGTTGGGAGCACTCTCAGTGTGGAAGTGTGGCTCAGGATGGTGATGTGATTGGACTTTGTGTGTTGACTTTTTCAGGCCTCATCGAGTGTTACTTAGCCTCTAACAGTATCCGAGAAGCGATGGTCATGGCAAACAACGTTTACAAAACCCTAGGTGCCAACGCACAGACTCTTACCCTTCTAGCTACTGTTTGTCTAGAAGACCCGGTTACACAGGAGAAAGCCAAAACTCTGTTAGATAAAGCCCTGACCCAGAGGCCGGATTATATTAAGGCTGTGGTGAAAAAAGCAGAACTACTTAGTAAGTATCTTATTTTCTTCCCTACTCATCATTGATATTTATAAAACCAAGTCTCAGGTGGACTCTCAAACCCAGCAGGTTATGGATGACCAGACCAGGGTGTATATTTTGCAGCAGGTCTGAGCCTACTACACTTTGCTTATATTTAGCACAGTCAAAATATAGCTGGTTAGACCTGCTTGGACTAGTTAAAACCAGTTCAGATTTATTGGTTCCTATTCACCTCTCTTTGTCTGGTCTTAGTTCTGAGCTAATAGAGCTAACTGGTTTTAGCTAGTTTGAGCTGCTTTTGAGCTACCTGGATTTTCTAAAGACATTATTTTGTTAGTATCTTTCTAGCAGTCTGTCTGTGTGGTACTTGGAATTGAAACCCAGGGTCTTTGTTTTATTTATTTATTTATTTATTTTGCTACCAGTGATCCAACTCACAGTCTTGCACTTGCCAGGCAGGTGCTTATGCCACTGAGCTAAATCTCTGGCCCTGAAACTCAGAGCCTTTACAATACTGCCTTGATCTTTTTTAGTTTTATATTTTAAAATCTTGAGACAGTTTCTCATTAAATTGTCTGGGCTGGACTTGTACCTGTGACCTTCCTGCTTCAGCCTGCCAGAGTGCTGGGATTATAGGCACATGCCACTATTTCTGTTGGTTTTTTTTTTTTTTTTTTTGTCTTTTTGAGACAGGGTCTCGCTGTGCCGTTCAAACTGGCCTTGAACTCACTTTGTAGCCCAGGCTGGTTTTGAACTTACAGTGATCCTCCTGCCTCAGCCTCCCGAGTGCTGGGATTACAGGCGTGAACCACCACGCCCGGTGTATATTTTGTTTTTTTGAAACAGGGTCTGGGTCTGCAGTTCAGTCTGGCCTTGAACTCACTTTGTAGCCCAGGCTGACCTCGAACTTGCAGCAATCCTCCTGCCTCAGCCTCCTGAGTGCTGGGATTACAGGCGTGCACTATCATGCCCAGCTCTGTTTATTTTTTCAGACTATAAAGAAAAGTTTTATTTTGGCTCATGGCTTTTGTCCCAAGGTCAAGAGGTCACGTCTGGTGATAGTTTCTCACTGTCAGATCCCATGGCAGCATGGGGTATTACGCAGTGAGGGACAGAGAGTGCACTCTGTATCCTGATTTGTGATTATCTGGACTTGGGCTAGTTGGGCAAACAAAATACCTTTGGTTTCAGCTTTGAAATATGGTCAGGAATGCTGGCTTGACCCCACCAGGGTACATGTCCCATTGGCGGCTTGTAAGACCAGTGGCAGAAGCAATACACTCGTGCATGGGACAGTCATGCATGCACCCCTGGTGGTTCAAGCTGCCTGACAGTGAGACAGTTACAGCCTCATTGTCACTGTGTTAAAAAAAAAAAAAAAATTAGAACTTAATCCGCAGATTCCCTGAGAAAGTAAGAATTCAGCTGCACTTGCTCTTGCTGTGTCACAGCATCCTTCCCTCGAGGAGGTCCGCTAAGAAGTTATCGGATTGTGATGGCAGTTACAGTTTTATGTGTGCGAGCTGAACTGGGAGTGCATTTTCAAAGTGCCATTGAAATAGGACACTAAGGGTCTTTCTTTTCAGGCAGAGAACAGAAATATGAAGATGGAATTGCTTTGCTGAGGAATGCTTTGGCTAACCAGAGCGACTGTGTCCTGCACCGCATCCTGGGAGATTTCCTTGTGGCTGTCAACGAGTATCAGGAGGCGATGGACCAGTACAGCATAGCACTAAGGTAGGCGCCACCTGCCTCGGGAGTCATGAGGAGGTGGAGCAGTGGCCACGCACACTCCGCCTCGCACTGCTGAAGGCGGTAATAGTGATGGCAGGCAAAGTATTTGTGAACTTACGATCTCTAAGGTCTTTTCTCAAAATGTATTAAGAGTGTTAGAGAACTGTTTCACTCGTAACCTGCACTTTTATAACATCAGTGTTCGTTTGTATGTAGATCTTGCTGCCCTCGCCCGCATGCATGTATTTTTATAGGGTTGTACTGAGTGTATGCTTTTTGTGCTGCTGTTTCAAATCACAGCACTGTAGGTGCTTCCCTGTTTTTCCACCTACTATAGCAGTTAAGAACTCAAGCTCTTAGTCCAAATGCTACCTTCACCATCATCTTGGCCACGTTACTGACAGATTGATGTCCTTGTCTCTGACCACTTTGTGGGAGATTCATTAACTGAGGATTAAATGATTACTCCATGTAAAGCTCGTGGCACTGTGCCTAGTTCGTAGTAAATATGAAATAGTGGTATTTGTACTGGTGAATACAGCAGTGCTTTCTCTGAGGGCTGTCTGTGTGCCTGCAGCCATGGCAAGGGGCTGTGCATAGTCGGGTCTAGTCACGTTCACCACCCCCTAAGCAGACAGTCTAGTAGCACTGTGGGCCTGGTGTCTCAGTGACCACTGGGGTGCTGCGATTCCCAGAGCTCTTGGTCATGGATGGCGCCTGACCGCGGCAGCCTGTAGAAGGCTCAGGGCAGTCTGGAGTGCAGGAGCTCTGGGTGCACATGCGAGCAGGAACATTTCTAAGGAGAGATGTGACAGGTCAGCCTACATCTATGGAAATAAGAGCAGGAACCCAGCTTGGGTTTTAGCTGCTTTTTGGAAGTGCACAAAAAACTGAAAAAGTGAAATTACAGACTTTGATAGAGGTGGGCTTTGCTGAGAATCAGACACTTGCTGGGTTGGGTGGTCATGAAGTCAAGAGGAGAAATCGCTTAGAAGCCAAATAAATTCGTGTTTGGGAGCCGCTGAACCTTACAGGGTGTGGCTGTTTCTGGGTGAGGAGGAACAGCTGAGTCTGGGTGAGGAGGAACAGCTGAGCCCTGGTCCTGACCTCAGAGCTTCAAAGCAGGTCCCTCAGGCAGCGGGTGGCATGCTTCTAGGCATGAGAGCTACTTCTGGCACGTTTCTTTGTGTCCCAGGAGCATGAACAGTTTACTCACAGAAGAATAACTTTTTTGTAATGCCATAGCTCAGAACTCTACTTTTAAGAAATTGCATTTGAATTTTTCTCAGAGTGTTTGTTTGCCACTTTCTTTTATTATAGCTGGTAACCTCTAGTGAAATGATAGATGCAAGAAGGGTTTAAGAAATTTGTGGAGAAAAACTCATTGAGAACTCAAAAAATGGAGGAAAAATGCCTTTTTTCATTTCTGGCATGGGCACCCTCGGTCCACCCTTGTGGCTGGAGTGGTCCTGAAAGGCCAGAATTTGGCAGTTTTTGTGACCGCACTCATTTCACTGCTGGGCCAAGTAGGATGCCGAATCAGCCAGCAGGAAGCCAAGCAGAGATTCAGGCCTCTCCTCTGTTTTGTTGTCCCCTAGTTTGGACCCCAATGACCAGAAGTCTCTCGAGGGGATGCAGAAGATGGAGAAGGAGGAGAGTCCCACGGATGCCACCCAGGAGGAGGATGTAGACGACATGGAAGGGAGTGGGGAAGAAGGGGACCTGGAGGGAAGCGACAGTGAGGCGGCCCAGTGGGCCGACCAGGAACAGTGGTTTGGCATGCAGTAAGGGTGCTTCTGGGATCCAGGCGCCCAAGGACAGTGACACACTCCATGTGTGCTTGTAGCAGGCGCCTTGCCACCCAGTGAGCCAGTCTGCTTTCGCCTCCCAGCAAGGGCTGAGAGACTCAGTGGCAGCCTCGCCAGGGCGGGCAGGCCGAGAGCTTTGATGTGCTAAGGGCCACATCCAACAACTCGAGGACTGGAGTGTGGTTGTCTGTGACCTAGACAGGTTTGAAGGAATGGCCCACCCTCCGGGAGCAAGAGGTCACCTCTCAAGGATGCAGGCTTTGCTGCTCCTGGAAGTCATCTTTGCGGGCTGTCCCCTTGGGCCAGCCTCCTCCTGCACTGGTACCAATGCCTTAAGCCAACAGAGTTTCCCCTTTGCCATGCTGGCACCTCACTGCATCTGGGCCAGCTGAGACACAGGCGTGATGGGTGTGACTGAGGTGCACGGGGCAGTTAACTAATAAACCTGGTTTGTGCAGTCACCGTGTGGTGGTAGTGATGGAGCTTTTAGAAATACATTTTCTGTCATCTAACGCAGAGGTCTGGCCCTGGGATCATGTGCCCTGGATTCCCTTTCTGCCCCAGGGGTTGAGAACCTTGGAGTCCCCGCACACATTCACATTTTGTTAGGGTGGTGACATCCCCATGCTCCAGTCCCCACGCTCCAGTCCTGGCAGTGCAGCTCAGCAACAGTCCCGGACATCCTGGAGCACACCCTGACCCCGTGCCAAGTGGGGGAGGCAGGAAGGAGATTGTCACCAGCCTTGCCTCGGCCCTGGCGTCTTAAGATAAGGTGCCTTCCTAGCCCACAGGTGCTGGTGAAGGAAGTTTCCATTAAACAGAACTGGTCAGGGGTGCTGTGGTGTGAATTCAGTGTTAAGAGGAAATGGTGGCTAAAATGTGCAGATGCCCCATGGGCAGTGGCTTAGCGCGGGGCATCGGTGAGTGCGGGCAATCTGGGTGCTGGCAGGGTCCTTGCCCCCCGTCATAGGCTCCCTTGATTCTTTCCTGGTTCTGGAGGGGCCGCTGCCACCCTGCTGGTCAGGAGGGGCTCCCTGTCCTCTGCTGTTCCTCCACTCTGCTGGGGCCCTTGGGTCTGTGGCCTGTGTGTCCCATAGCTTGGCTGGGCACCCTAGGGCCCTTGAACCTGCGGCTCCATCGACTACAGGGGACTGTGTTACTCTTCCCAGAGCACTGCTGGGGTGCAGGCAGCTGGCGCATGGGGTCAGCGTGGGAGCCTGGCAGAGCCCAGTGTCGTCCCTCATCTCCCACTTGGCTCAACCAAAGGCCACCTGCTGGGTGGGGCCAGCCCTCCTCTCCCTGGGGACAGGGCTGGCGTTCTCCCTGGGTCCCAGTGGAATTGAGGTGCTTCCTGCCCGGCAGTATGGGCCCGTGGGTCCTTCCTGAGAGCTGCAGGAAGGCCACGTTCCTGCTGCTGGGTTCTCCCTCAAGGAGGCCAACTTCTGCCCAGCTCTGTAGTTGTTAAGCTCGAGGGCATTCTCAGCACAGAGGGGGCCCAGCTCCAAACCCTCACTTCAGCCCAGGGCGGACCCAGGTCCCTGGGGTCTGCATCTGCAGTCGCCTCCCAGTGGACTTCCCAGTCTGCAGGGGGTGGCTGCTTAAGAGTCCCAGGAGCCTCAGGCCTGACTTTGGGGCCCCTGGTGGCCCTCTCCTGCGGCTCCTGGCTGCTGCTGGGTTCAACTGGCGCAGGCTTAGGTGCCCTGCTCTGCCCCTGACCAGCCTTGGGGCTCCTGCCTGGGCTTGCTGACTCGGGGCTGCATCACCTACCCACTGATGACAGCCAGTGAAGCCAGATGGTGCCTACAGAGGGGCTGCAGAGGTGAGCTCCTTCCTGGTCTTTCAGTCCACAGAGGTGGCTCTGGCCCAGGGCAACAGGTGGGCTTCAGCCACACGTTTCCTTTGGCTCAAGGGGCCAGCTCTGCCTGGGCTCATGGGCCCTCAGCCAGGGCACCAGCACAGCCTTGGCCCAGATGGCCCGGTAGGTGGCAGTTGTTGGTAGCATAAGCATGTCACTTATTGAACAACCACACAGCACAGTGGCACCAGGAATAAGCCAGGCTCTCACAAGTCGGTTTCCTTAGCCATTAAAACAATTTAAAAACAAAGATACCTGTGCATCATTGGTGGGAGCGCAGAATGGTTGGCCATGGTGGAGCAGTCTGCCATTCCCTCCATCCGGCAGGCCCTGTCTTGGGGAGAAGCCCGGGGAGAAAGGAACGAGACAGTGGAGGGTGCACTGGGCGCTGCCTTAACAGCCCACGATTTAGCAGTGCAGGCTTCCCGCCTGTCCTTCGTTTTTTGTGGTTTTTTGTTTTTGTTTTTTGAGACAGGATCTGCTATGTAGTTCAGGCTGGCCTTGAGTCCACTCTGTGGCTTTTTTCTTTCTTGGGGGACAGGGCAGAGATCGAACTCAGGACCTTGTGCTTACCAGGCAGGCACTTATGCTGCTGAGCTGAGTCCCCAGCCTTCTTGAGCTCACTCTGTATCCCAGGCTGGTCTGGAACTCACAGTGGTCCTCTTGCTTCAGCCTCCCAAGTGCTGTGTGTGGTTAAGGCGTGCGTCACCATGCCCAGCTCCATCCTTTGTGCGCAGTTGTGTGCCTCCACTTTCCAGAGCCTCTGTCTCTGTGGGAGAGCACACCGTTCCCGTGGCACGGTGGTTGTTGTTGATTGTGCGGTGCTGTACACTGCTGTGTGTCAGAGCTCTGCAAACAAAGGCAAAGCCATCCGGCTGGGGTTTCCTTCAACCGTTTCTTTGTTCCGAATACCGTAGTGTACACGCTCTGTACAGTTCCTCAGCCCTCAGTCCATCTGACAGCCTCGCCCCAGGTTGGGCTCAGTCGTCAAACAAGGGGTTTCTGTATTTAACCTGGAAAAGGGAGGAAATTCAGAGACACTGCAACCCGGACAGACTTTTGAGGACATCATGGTGAGTATAAGCCACTCAAAGGTATCTGAGGTACTTAGAGCTGTCCAATTCAGAGGCAGGAAGTAGACCGGAGGATGCCAGGAGAGGGGCATGAGGCCAGAGATCAGCCAGGGATGACAGAGGTCTGGGGTCGGAAGGTACTGAGGGTTTGTACAGTGTGGCTGTGCTTAACACCACTGACCTACACTCTTAAAACCGTTCAGATGTCAAATCTTTTTTTTTTTTTAAGACAAGATCTCACTATCTAGTGCAAGCTGATCCTGGACTCGCTTATGTACAGGCCAACCATGAATTTATGGCACTCCTTCTGCCTCAGCCTCCAGTATGCTGGGATTACAGGTGTACACCACCATACCTAGCTCAAATCTTATATTGTTAACACAAAAGAAGTAAAGAAGTTGCCTTTAATCTGGCCATTAGATTACCACATTAATTAACTCATTACCGTATCTTAATTTATGTGAAGTACAGCACAGGTTTATAATGTAAAAGTACACATGACTAAATAATTCAAACAGAATTCAGATGTGGTGGTGTGCACCTGTGATCCCAGCACTTGGGAGGTTGAGGCAGGAGGATCACTGCAAGTTGAAGTAACCTGAGCTATACAGAGATTTCAAAGCCAACATGATGAACTTCATCGCAGGATCCTGTCGCAAAAACAAAACCAAAAACCTCAAACAGTCAAACAGCATGGTATAAAATTTAATGCTTTCTGATCTACCAGCTCCTGGTCTCTTGCCACATGAGGTGAGCTTCTGGTTAGCTCTGTAAAAACAAAGGTCCCTCAGGCCCCACTCCAGTGTCACTGCGGGCCCTTGTTTCCGTGTTGTGGCAGTGCTGCTGGGTCCCGTTGTATGGGCAAAGCTGTGTCCGGGTCCTTGCACTTTCTCCAGTGGGTGTGACTGCTTGGGTTGTGACACTGGTCCAGCACAGTGCGCCCAGCATTGTCCCACCGACACCCAGAGCCCGCGCCTTAACGCAACCTTCCTGCTTTGTGCTCAGAGGGCCTCACAGGCTGCATTGTTATCCATGGCGGCTTCGGGAGCTCTGGTTTCCTGCACTCTGGCCAGCACAGGCCGCCATGGCTTCTATCTCCTCCCCATCTCTGAGGAAGAGCCAGCCATAGCGGGCCTCACCTCCGGCCTCCTGGCCTGCCCTGGCTCAGGGGACAGTGACCCACGCACAGCCCCCAGATGCAGCTCTTCCTGAACAGGGCCAGTGCGTATCAACATCTGGGGGACAACTGCTGTCAACCTAGGGAGGCTGAGGCTGTGTGTGGGGACACAACAAGGTCACCAGAGCCTGTCCTGGACTGTCTTAAGACTTGGGGCAGGAGGTGTAGCTCTTGGCAGGGCAGATGCTTAGCATTTGTGAAGCCTGGGCTCAGTGCCCAGAAGCTTTGTGTGTGAAATAGAGCCCATGCAGAGATGTGATGGGACCTGTGCGGAAGGACCAGCACACAGGCAGCAGTGGAAGAAGCTGGGGATGCAGCTCTGTAGTGCAGGGCCCGCCTGGCAAGTGCAAAGCCCCCCTGCAAGCCCCTGTGTGTGTGACCTAAACCTGTCCCATCTTACCGCTCTGTCTGTCCCTTTGTCCCTGTCAGAGGTGTCCGCTATCCGGAATTGTGTATGTATGTATGCATTTATATATTTAGGTTTTTTGTAGCCCAGGCTGGCCTCAAACTCAGGCAATCCTCCTGCCTCAGCCTCCTGAGTGCTGAGATTACAGGTATGTGCCACCATGCCCAGCTTTAAATTTTATTTCTGTACTTTTCTCTGACCCTAACTTTGCTTAAATAATGACTTCACTGCCCTCACTTGTAATGTGGTACTGTTATTCCTTTGGCTCCTTTTGAGGTAGCCCATGACTTACCTGAGCAGCACGCACTTGCTTCTTGAACGTAATGTGAGTCACAGGTTTTATTCCTATCTTCTGCTTAACATTTTATTTTTTAAAACTTTGTGGATCATCATCCAGGTATTTAGTTATTGTTTATGTATTTGTAGTGCCAGGGATCAAACCAAGGCCTTTCGCAGGGTAGGTGAATGCTCCCACTGAGCTGTAAGCTATACCACCAGCCCCTGCTCAGCATTTTAAAAGATTGGTTCATAGTAATATTGGTTCATAGTAATACTGCTATAACATTCATTTTTTTCTTTTTAAATTTTTATTTATTTTCATTTTTTATTAATGGCTTTTATGATTCTGGGGCTTGGGCCTTTGTGTGTGTGCAGGGATTGAACTCAGGACCTCGCACGTGCTGTGCACATATTTTACCATGGCTGTGTCACCAGCCCTTGGTTGTTTAAAGATTCACATATATAATAAATCTGAACGCGGAATGAAGTTTGAGCAAATGTGAGATCTCTGCATCCTGCCTTCCTTCTCCCTTCCCTCTCTGGAAGCAGCTGCATCTCCTGGCTGCTTTTGTTTTGTTTTTTTGCAGTGCTGGGTATCGAACCAGCGGCCTCACGCACGCTAAGTGAACGCTGTACCACTAAGCTACACACCCAGCCCGTTTCTTGCGTATTTTTTCAGAAATAATCTGAAATCGCATCTGTTTGTAGTATTCGCAGTTTGTCTGTGAGTTCCTTGTCTGTCACCAGTGAGAACTGGTTCTTCCCAGCAGGGTGAGGTTTATAAATAGGAACAAAAGGCAGATGTTACTCATTGTACGTTTAAAGTCACCAGCAAGGGATTTCCGTGTAGTTCCCAAACCTACACAATGCACTTTACAATTTCTGCCGATTTTGACAAAACAGTGAGCCGACTTTGGCCAAGCGCTGGCTTTGTTTCCCTCGCGCTGCAGGCTCACTTGAGCGCCGGCAGCGGGGATGGACGTGCCTACAGGGCTCTTCTCATTTTGTTTTTGAGACACTCTCACTCTGTAATTCAGGCTGGCCTCGCACTTGAGGTGACCGTCCCGCCTGTCTCCCGAGTGCTGGGAATGCCTGGCTGGGGCCTCCCACCTGTGCCGTCCCCCTCGCTGCTTTGGTCATGTGTGGCCTGAGCTTTTAGTTTTTCCCGTGGGGACAAGCAGTGATGTCCACAGCCAGTGGTCACTGAGGTCTCTCCTGTCCTCCTGTGTGACCCTTAGGTGGGTCTGCTGGGAAGAGCTCTGCAGCGCCTTCCTTCACCTGAGTCCTCACGGCTGTGCCCAGCACGGAGAGCTATCTGCTCACTTCTGACTCCTGCTGTCCCTTGGTGGGGCTGGTGTCCCTGAGTGGGGCAAGTGTCTGTCCCTTCTTGGAAGGAGCTGTCCTTCCCTCCCACATGTTCCTTCCTGTTCTGTAGCCCAGGCTGAACCTACATGTGACCCTCCTGCCTCAGCCTCCTAGATGCTAGAATCACAGGCCCGTGCCGCCACTCTGGGCCTGGGCCACTCCCTCAGGATCCGGCAGGCAGGTCCTGTGATTTGATGCGGTGGCATGGTTGGGAGGAGCAGGCACTGCTCCAGGGTGGCGTCACCCTCACTGTCCACTGGGCTGAGGTAGTGTCTGTAGCTACAGTGTCATCCCCTGTTGGAAGTCACTGTCCTGCCTGAGGGCTGGATGGCTCCCCCCTTTGTGGGCAGCACCTGCGGCTCTGCTGGACCACATCCTTCCCGTTTGCCTGGTCTGTCGTCAAAGTCAGCTCAGGATGTGACACTCAAGTTCCCCTCTGTCTACTGGTTCTCAGAGCCTCACCTGGGGTGGTGTCGGCAGCGTGAATCTGGGAGCCTCCCACCCGGGTCCTGGCCTTTCCTTAGTGACCCTGGACACTGAGCACCTCCCTAGTTTTAAAATGAATGCTAGAAGCCGGTATGGCGATGCACGCCTGTAATCCAAGCACTCGGGAGGCCGAGGCAGGAGGATCACCACAAGGTCAGCCTGATCTGAATAGCAAGCTCCGAAGGGAAGCACTTTACACCAACTGCTCTGCAATGAAGCATCTCCTGGGCGGACCGCATGTCCTGGACGCTGCTGGTCACGGAGCTTGCTGTCCTCCTCTCAGGCATGGCTATGTACCATGGTTTGGTGCTTCCTCCTTACCCAGTGTCCTGAGTCTGGGTGGCCCCAGGCTCTTGCTAGCAGTGGGTGCAAGGCGACTGGAGGCCAGCATCCTGCTGCCCTGTAGACTGGCGCTGGCCCGGGCCTCTCTGCCCCTCCAGTGCAAGCCCCTACCTGATGCCAGATCGGGGCTGGACTTTGTGACCTTTGCTAACTGGATGTGAGGGAAATGAGTTCCATGAGAGCGACATTCACCACTGCATGATAGTCGGCCTCTCTCCCAGGACCCACGATCTCCATGTTGTCCCACGGGGCCGTCTCGATCCCTGCATTGCGATGCCAACCTCGCCTGTCATACCTGCAGCTGCTGCCAGCAATGCACAGGGACGTGGCCAGGACCTGAATGTCCCCATGTCTGGTGTGGCGAACCCTAACCCTGACTGATAGCCTGGCGACACCCTCTGGGCAGCTGCACACTGCTAGGCCCGCAGCGCCAGGCCTGCTCTGCCTGTTGATGGACATGAAATGGGACCGTGTGGCTTTGCCAGTGGAGGAAGCACCTTTTTCTATTTGTAAACAACTCCTAAGTCATGTAACCTTTTTCTGGTACTGGGAATCAAACTGAGGACCTTGCATTTCCAGGCAAGTGTCGTGCTGCTGAGCTAGATCACCAACCTATTGGTTATTCAACTCGTTTGGAGTTTTTTTTTTTTTTGAGACAGGGTCTCGCTGTGCAGCCCAGGCTGGCCTTAAGCTCACCTTGTAGTCTGGGCTGGTCTTGCGACGATTCTCCTGCCTCCGCCTCTTGAGTGCTGGGATTATAGAAGTGCACTACCACGCCAGGCTTGAATTTATTTTCAAAATCTGTTGTTCCATGTGCATTTTATTGGTTGAAGGGACACAGGTCTATTTCCTCCCAGCTGCCTACTAATGTAGAAACTTTCTTTTCCCTCACAGCTGAAATGTCCCCTTCCCAGGTGATCCACCCCATCTACAGCTTGAAGCTTCACCAAGCTTGGCGTGTATCCCTGTCACTTTTTCTGTTTCCCCCTCACTGTCAGAGTGAGCCTGTCTGATGCTAGTTTCTCAGCTCTTTGGGGAGAGAGGTCTCACTAAGTTACCCAGGCTGGCCTCGAGCTTGCCATCCCCCTGCCTCTCAGCCTCCCGAGGGGCTGGACTACCTAGGTGCACATTGCCATGCCTAGCACACCCTAAGTGACCAAAGGACCGACCACCTTAGGGAACCTGGGCAAGCATCTGCCGAGTTGGGCCAGGGATTTAGCTCAGTAGCATGACCGCTTGTTTGGCAAGCACAGGTCAAGTTTGACCCTGGTATTAAAAAAAAAAAGGTCTGGCAAAGAAGCAGGAAGTGACCCCTTCCCCGGGCCCCCAGCACCGGGCCAGGCCTCACCTCACCGCACCTCACAGTCTGCATTCGAACAGTGTCAAAGCCTCTTTGCTGCTCTGGTCCCCAGTGCTCGGTCTGGGCCTTCTCACACCCACAGGCGCCCTGAAGAGCCACTGCACGCTGGAGGATTGCTGGAGGGCTACAGCTAGACCCCATCTCACTGCCCCCACGTTGGGTCCCACCATCCCCAGAGAGCCCCACCCCAGGACAGTGGACGCCACATGAAGCTTGTATCATAGAATAGATTTATTTACTGAAAACCACGTCTGTGCATCGCTGCTTGTTACCAGCACAGAAGGAAAACGCCTTTATTTACAGTCTAGTCAAACATGCGCTGTGGTAACTGACGCTTAGCATCTGATTAGGATAAATGCATCACAATATTTGTATCGCACCAACATCTGTCTACTGCTTCAGATTTCATTAAATAAGTTACATTTAATACAGGGTGAAATAGCTGTCTATGCGCACTCAAACATAACTGGTTATGAACGGGAGGCCTACATTTTAACCACTCAACACCGGCAGTGCTTTTAATGAATTTATAAATAAGCAAACTGTACAGGGCCGATTAAAAAGTAGCAGGTCTCACAGTCACCGCAGAGGACTCCGGCTACTTACAGGGAAGGCATGCACACAGCTCGGTACTGTACACTGAGGAGCGGACCCTCAGAGAGATGCGGAGACTCGGCTGACGGCTTCTGGGCTCGTGGAGAAGGTTTCAGCAGCTCAGTCTTCTTGCAGCAAAGAAACCAAACTTCTCTGGAGAGGCTTTCGGATTTCATTAAGTTGTACATTTGTGAACATTATTTTGATTTAAAAGCTAAAAACCACTGGTGATACATGTTTCCTCCATATTACACACAAGGAGTTTTTCCCCCGCGTCAGTCATGCAGAGGGCTAGGTGTACTGCTAAACGCACATGCATGCAACCGACGTGACCGAACACCCTTACATTTCTGCACAACGGTCTAGGAAGCGGTTACTCCAGTATCACTGCAAAGAAAAAAGAGAGAGAATCAGCTTCATGAACCACAGAACAAAAGGTCAAAATAGCTACCTAAGACGCAGACTGACAGTGACAGCAGAGAGGGGACATGCAGCTCAATCTCAGAGACGCCAAGAGCAGCATTTTGGTTCAACTGTCCCGAGGTGCCACCCACACAGGCTGCATCTAGAAGCAGTGGCTCAGTGATGGTGTCCTCATGCTGTCCCCGTATGCGGCAAAGCTGCCCTGATCTGACCCAGTGCTGAGTAGTGACAGCTGGGTGGGGGGCTAGATGTGCAGGAGGCAGTGGCGTGGGAGTGAGCGTCAGGGTGCAGCACCCTGGGAAGTGCTGGCCCCACCTACCACACCGCTGCCTGCTAACTGCAGGGAGTGGCCATTCTTCCAGAACCTGGTGCTGAGACCCAAGCGGAGGGTGACCTGGCCCAGCTTGTGGCACTGAAGTGACAGTGATGGCTGTGGTGTGGTCTGGGTAGACACTGAGCCAACACTTGCAGGCCGCCCCATCCCGGGCCCTGAGGTGGCAGCTGCATGCGGCTCCCTAGCTCCCTCCAGGCCTTTCAGCGTGGCTGCTGTCTGGGCACAGGGCAGGATCCACACAGCAGCCCCGCTCCCGGCCAGGTACTGGGGTAGGAGGGGCGGCTCAGGCTGCCCACACGGGGGAGGAGGCGAGCACCCCCAGCAGTGCCACACCAGCCTGCGGCTCTGTGCCAGTGCCTGGCTCCTGGTGCAGTGCTGCCCCTCAGCTTCTGCAAGAGCCAGTGACCAAGGGAACAGAGTCAGGGAGCACCACAAGCTGAGCCTGGTTTCCACTGTGGGGTGTGTCCCTGTTCCCCAGCACGGCCAGACACCGTTTTGGTCCCCAGATGCACTGCTCGCCTCTGCCCCACATGCCCCACTTCCTTACGTCTACCGCCAGGACCTGCCCCTCCCAGAGCCACAGCGCCTTGCAGAACCCAGCCGCCCCACGCCGGCTGCCCAACACTGGCCTTCAGCCTGCCCCAGGGGCCTCTGAACCTCCTCCCTCAGGCCCACTGTCTGCACTGCACCGAGCCACCCCAGGGCACCCCAACCTGCAGAACCTGAGGACCTTCCCGGGAGCAGCCAGGCCTCAAGGACGAGTGGCGCTCTGCCCACCCCGGAGGGGACACAGGACAAGCTTTAGCCACAGAGGATGTGACCCAGAAAGATAAAGGAAGTGGCCCATTGAAGAGGGACCAGTGCTATCTGAGGCTGCTGCGACTCCTTGCTGCTAGCGAGGCCAGAAGCCTGGCCTGGCCTGGCTCTGCGCGCCTCCCTGTGGCACCAGGGGCAGCACAGCTCCCCGCCTCCAGCACACCAGGCCCAGAGCTGTGTTTGACGCCAGTGCCGCGCCAGCTGCATGGAGGCTCCTGTGTTGCCCCAGGGCTGACACTTCCTACCCCTGCTGGGCAGGGGATACCCAGCAAATGGGAGGCCCGCCTCACTGGTGGCATCCCCTGGAGGGCTAAGATACTCACGTTAGTTGATGATGATGGAAGCATTGGAGAAAAACACCACAGTTAGGGCTGTTAAAGACGCACACGCTGCTGGAAGACTGAGCTTGACATGCGCAAACGCTTCTCAGATGACCACGGTGGTGGTTAGTGTCACATCAAATAAAAATAGTTCTATACAGTATGTTCATTTAGTCATGTGCTATTTACAGATTTTACAAAACACACGCACAGACGCACACGCACTCCCCTCATGTTCCTACACAAAGGCAGCAGAAACGTGCACAAAATCCCGGTGAGGACTCGAGCCTACACGTGAAGTAAGACTCCCAGACTCCCTGTGCAGCAGAGCAGGACCCCTCACCTCGAGCAGTGACTCAAGCCCCGAACTAAGCTCGGGAGGAAGGTGGACTAGCTGGGGACAGCTCAGGATAAGCCACTTAAGAACAAGACAGTTATTTTTCTCTGTCCATTTAAAATGTTTTATTTTTCCTTTAAAACTAGATTGTGAAGTGCCGTTTGAAGTAGGCGATGTTGGCGAAACAATGTCTGTTACAATAAAGTACATTAGACGTTTAAATAAATAACCTTAAAAACTCTGGCGGGACTCGACCCCAGCTGACTGAATGTGGAGCCAGGTTTTCTGCACAGGAGACGGGCATACCTCGGGAGGGCGGGCGGGCGGGCACCAAGAGCCCACGCAGCCGCAGGCTGGCCGGCGGGCAGGGTGGGGGTGGCGTGAGGGCAGGAGTGGCAAACCAAAGAATACTGACTGAGGTAGCGGACTCTGCTCAGTGCAGAAAAATTGGCTTATGAATAAAAATTAGACTGTGATATCAAATTAAATCCAGGTAATCATGCAAAAGACAATACATGCTTATTTAGTTTTTTTTTTTAAAAAACCACACACATTGATTTCCTAAAATCTGCTGCCAATTAACTTGCTGACAATGTCTGCTGGCTCAACTATTTTTTATACAAGGATGAGTATTAAACAGAACACTGTACATGCTTTTTCATCTACAAAAAAATATTTGCATAAAATAGTGTTAGTTCTCTGTACATGTCAATGGACACTTTAATTATGTGTATAAAAAAGGAAAATCTTGAGCCCCACTGGAGTCAGAAAAAGCAAAACAAAAATCTAGAGTATGAAACCTCCTTCACCAGCCAGTATGTTCATGTGAAAATTCAGCAGAAATAGACAGTTGCTTTAAACAATAAAAAATTAAGTTAGACATCTTCTGCATGGAGAGCTGTCAGTCAAGACCAGAACATATCGCTAAAGTTAGTGTCTGTGCTATAGACCCAGACCACCAGGGGCACCATGAGCAGCACGAACGGCCAGGAGATCCCGTCGGTGCATGCCGAGAGCGAGCAGGATTTGGTGGGAGGCTGCACACACTCTTTACCAGGCTCCAGGTAGTTGCGGGCCACAAACTTGAGCGTCTCGTCCATGAGAATCACAGGCAGGGAGATCTTCAGCACCATCAGCCACTGGGTGAGATTCAGTGGTGTGATCTGGAAGATCAGCTAGGGCAGAACGGCAGCGTCAGTCAGGCCCCGCCAATGCAGGAGGGCACCCGCCCGCCCGCCCAGCCCCACTCACTGGCAAGGGCTCCACGTAGAGGATTAGGAAGTGGAGGGACATCGACAGGCAGATGGATCCCACGAGCCAGATGTTCTCCCAAGGGGGCATCCTCAGCAAGGACTGGTTCTCAGACAGGCTGGGGGCAGGGAGGGAAGGAGCTTGGCAAGAGGGCAGAGGCCGCACTGGCAGCCTCTCTGGATCGGAGGTCCCTCTCTCCTTCGTGAGTGAAGGCAGGAACACTCAGGTGGAGGGCAGGGCCCCTCGTGTGTCCCAATGCTGCTGGGTGGGGAGCACTTCCCTATAGGGCCGGCACACACAGGCACTGGTGATGTCCTGGTCCCTGGTCCCTGTCCCAGCCTCTGCTGCTGCCAGAGAACAGCTCCGAAGCATGAGGCTGAGCACCTCCCCCCACCTCCTGCAGGTGGTGACAGCCCAGGCTTTAAACCCAGAGCTGCTCAGTGTCCATTCTGTGGGAGGAAAGGGCTTTAGGACACACAGTCCCCAGTGCCTGGTGGCTGGAGCATTGCCTCCCACCACAGACTCACCTGTTGAGGGCGTTACACATCTCTATGGTCACTAGGACAGATAGTGCCATCGTCATCGGGTATGGGGACTCAAAGACCGCACAATCCACTCCTTCAAAGTCCGGATTGTCCTCTTTACATTGTAAGAAATGACTCTGCAACAAAGGTGCATGGCCATTACCAACCGGCTGAGTTGTTCCCACCCCCAGCCTTTCACTTCTGGTTGCAGCAGGGACCCCCCAGGGCTTTCCCACTGAGCTAGGCATCCCCCCCCATCCTTTTACTTTGCAACAGGGTTGCCAAGTCACTAAGCTGCCCAGGCTGGGATCAAACCTGCACTCCTCCTGCCCCGGTCTCCCTTCTGGAGTGCTGGGCTCATAGGCACCACCATGCCTGCCCCAATAGGCCAGTTCTCACGTCCTGGCACCAGTACACGCCCAGGCCAGGCCTCAGCCCCAGGCAAGTGCAGAATGGCCACCAGTCCACCCCAGCTCCCAGAGAAGCCCAGCCCCTGAGGTCCTCAGGTGCAGCTCCTGCTGTCTGAATGCTAAGATGACTCAAGACACCGCTAACACAGAAATCCTGGTCCTGCCACACCTCACACCCACAGTACGGGAGAGGGTAAATACCAGCTGGTAGAAGGACACTCTGGGACCGCCGTCGGCAGCGATGAACCACCACGCAGCAGCACCCACGGTAGCAGCACCGACATAACCTGGGAATACACGTGACGCTGCTGATGCACTTGGGGCTGTGGCCACACCATGTGATGCCCCATAGACCAATCCCCAAAGGTCAAAGGCACGCCAAAGCACAAGAAGGACACGACATGAAATATGCTGCTCCTACAATTCCTTGTAACCAGCAGCCATGCATTGGGGTTCACATCTAAAATGTCTCAAAGCTTCATGTTCAGAGGTGGGGCCTTCAGCAGGTGTCGGAACGTGGGAGTGTCCAGTCCCCTGCCCTGCCTGCTCTGCTTCTCTCCCCCACGAAGCCATGTCTCTCCATCATAATCTCTCTGCCTTGGTCTGAAATGGACTGAAACGCCTGAAATCACCACCCAGAATAAAGACCTCTTCCTTCCAGTTGCGGGTGTCATGTATTTTGTCCCAGCAACAGAAAATATGACAAGGTTCCAGGCAGATGGGGCATTTCTGGCACGAAGAGCCAGTAAAGCCTGGCAGGCTGCAGACAGACCTGCGTGCTCAGCGCAGGAAGATGTGCCGGAGCCTGGCCGTGCATCAGCCTAGGCAAACGGAGACTACCAGGAGGGACGCTGACTCGTCTGCAACCTCAGAAGCCCAGCGGAAGGAAGCTGTCCACTGAAGTCCTGTCAGAACTGCTGGTGCCCAGCACTGGCAGTGCAGCAGAGCCCAAGGCAGGTTCTGGGACGCCCTCCGCACAGGCCTGGAACTTAGGAGGTGATAACCAACCACTGAGAATAGACGGAGTGAGGCTGTCCCCCAGCATGGCAGCATCCACCAAAAAATGACAAGTGCGCACACAGCTAACCCAGAAATAATCACGCGCACGAATGCAGCTGGTCACAAGGAAGACGCGCTCCAGCTCGGGCGTGCTGCTACGAGACTTTCTAGCAGATGGGAGGAATTAAAACGTCGCCACTCCACACCGCAACGCTTCTGCACTGGAAGCAGTGTGGGGCCCCAGGGACCCTCGCATCCCTGCCCTAGGAGCTGGGGGCGAGAACCAGCCCGATTAGGAAGACAGGGCCGCAGAGGCCCACAGGACACAGCCCATGCACGCCATCGGCAGTGAGCAATCTGTTCATCAGGGAATGAGAACTGAATTTTGACCTTGGTAATAATCCTCTCAACATCTTGCCTGTGATCTCTTAAAAGACAAGACTCAGTCGAATCACCCTCGTATCCCTCTGCTCAGGAAGTCTGAAAGGCTTGGTGACGAACTTCACCGAAGCCCCAGGAAGGGTGGGAAGCTAAAGTAAGAGACTAACTGCAAACTGGTTTAGGTAAATTGGGGTACAGTTCGTAGGCCTGTGAGGTGTCCCCTGCTTTTTGTTACCTTAATACAGGGAGAGGAGAAAAGTGTGTTTTTAAGGAGTAAATTTACAGAATTTTGTTCTACTTTGTTTAAAAAGCTAGCAACATAAAAACTACTCACAGCCAATAGCCAGGTAACGGAAAAAGAGCCACCCGCTGATCAGTGGTTCCTTCGGGTTCCGGGGCGGTTTATTCATGATGTCCAGGTCAGGAGGGTTGAACCCCAGGGCAGTGGCAGGCAGACCATCTGTGACCAAATTGACCCAGAGCAGCTGGACAGGGATTAAAGCCTCGGGAAACCCAAGGGCTGCTGTCAGGAAAATACTGAAGACAAGACAAGACCCTCAGTGACTCCTGAGAACCGGTTAAACAGCACTACTGCCCTCCTCACACAGGCACCACAGACCATCTGTTACAGCCCACTGTGAATTAGTGTTCGAGAATTTTAGCTTATTTAAACACACTGCTGTGCCAAAGAAGCCTCTGCACATTAGCAAAGCTGCAGACAAGCAAGCTCCCTCCTCTTGCAGATAACCCTCACGAGGCCCGAAGTCCTACTGCCCTGTTAAGGACCCCTGTCCCCCACCACAACCCAGGACAGGCATAGGATGAAATGGCTCAGACGCGGACAGCCGCTCCTCCTGACCTTGGGCTGTGGTTAAAGCAATGCAAGCAGGACCATCAGACGGACACCCACCAGACAACTTCCCCCACATTGGACGAGATGAGGTAGCGGATGAACTGCTTCATGTTGTTGTAAATGGCCCGCCCCTCCTCCACGGCAGCCACGATGGTGGAGAAGTTGTCATCGGCCAGGACCATCTCAGAGGCGGTCTTAGCCACCGCAGTGCCAGAGCCCATAGCGATGCCAATCTCAGCCTTCTTCAGAGCAGGAGCATCATTCACACCATCGCCAGTCTGAAACCAAAGGCACCGACAGTCACAGACCAGTGAGAGTGCATGTGTAAGACGCTGACCCAGACAGACACTGGGTAACACCGCCAAACCACTCCCGTGGCAGATACACAAGGCCCTCCAGGCTTTAAACTATGCTAGGATCATCCATCACTCCAGCTACTTACTGGTAACAATTCTAGAGAAAACAGCTGAGAACACTACACAATTAAGGGGCTATTACTAAAAAAGTTTAGTGATTAAAAAAATTCTAATCTGCTGCTCATAACATCCGACCTGCCTTCCCACCTGGTGCTCACCATGGCTGTGATCTCATCGAAGGACTGGAGGAACTCCACGATCTTAGACTTGTGGGAGGGCTCAACTCGGGCAAAGCAGCGGGCATTCAGGCAGGCGTCCCTCTGAGCTGAGGGACTGAGTTCATCAAACTCCCGACCTGTAAAAGCCTTTGACGTCACATCTTCATCCTGGCCAAAGATACCAATGCGACGACAGATGGCCACGGCAGTGCCCTTGTTGTCCCCTGTGATCATGATAACGCGGATGCCTGCCTGGCGACACAGCTTCACAGAGGAGGCCACTTCGATCCTGGGAGGGTCCAGCATGCCCACACAGCCGACAAAGGTCAGATTTGTCTGAGAAAGGGAATCACCGAGTTAAAACAGGAAGTTCAGTTTTGAAAACAGGCTAGTTACACATTTTCTCCCCTTGTTTGTGTGGCTGGGGATTGAACCCAGTGTCTTCCAAACACTAAGCTGACACCCTACCACTGAGTCACACTGTCAGGCCCTGTTGTTTTTTAAAATCACCCTGGTTGTTTCTGCAGAACTGGTGTCTGGATCCAGGGCCTTCGTCTTGAGCTATATCCCTGTACATTTTTGCTTTTTGACACAAGGTCTTGCTAATCAGCTAAAATGCAGAATCCTTCTGCCTCAGCCTCCCAGAGGCAGCCCACCTGGCTTCCAAATCATCCCTTAATCTCTTATAATGGTGTATTTCTTTTTTGGTACCAGAGACCAAACTCACAACCTCACACTTGCCAGGCAGGGCACTTGTGCTATGGAGCTAAACCCCTGGCCCTCTTGTAACATTCTAAACGAGGAGAAACATACTGGGGAAAAAGAGCATTTTGAAATTGGCCATTTCAGGGGTCCATATCAAAGCTCTTCCCTTCTAAGCTTTAGAACATCTTATCCTGGATACGGGAACTCTTCTCTGATAAGAAAAATGAAAAAAACAAACCACTAAAAATTAATTTGGGTATTCTCACCTTTAAAACAATATTTTTAGAAAATTTACATGGGAGTTGCAAAACAGGTTGCATAAGTGATTAAAGCTAGTCTTGGACATTTCTACTCTGAGAGCAACAGAATTCTAGACAGTTAAGTGAAGCAGCAGCCTTAGTGCTAAGGGTGTCATGTGCAGCCTGCGGGAATACCACGGCCCTCCTCCCTGCCTACTCGCAGCAGCTCCGGATGCAGGTGCTGGGGAGGAGGAGACCCCTCGGCTACCTCATATTTGATGAAGTTGGCAGAGTCCTCCAGATGCATCTCTTCTCTTCGCAGTGGATTGTCGTGAGTGGCCAGGGCCAGGCACCGCAGGGTGTCACTGCCACTGCCCCACTCCCGAATGACGGACATGATCTTCTGTTTGACTCCAGGGGTCATGAGGACCTTGGTACTCCCAACTCGAATGTGGGTACACCTGTCGATGACACCTTCCGGAGCACCCTGGGAATGTCACAGATTTAGATCAGGTTTATTTGCTGCACCCAGACCTGAGCCCTGGCTAAGCAGAGTCAGGCATGGGCTGCCAGACGGTACTTGCCTTCACAAACATCTTGCTCATGGATGTCCGGCTCGGCTTGTTTGGCGTACAGTACACAGACATTGATTTTCTGTCGCGTGAGAACTCTAAAGTGAATTCCTTTTTCATCAGCTGTTTAATGACCTGTAAGGAGAACGAGGAGGGCCTGCTGTGGCTACCCCATTGCTGTGCACTGCCTGAGATATGTACAAGACACCTAAGCCATGACGTGGGATACAGTAATAGAAAAACAAGTTCTTGCCCTCTTGAAATCTGTACCCTAGTTTAAGACTGTGAAGTGAAACAGGCCACAGGGGACAGAAAATGTGCCTAAATACAGGTAGTGACATGTCACTCAGAGGTTGGCAGGTGGCAACATGTGAGTCTGACCCTGCAAGCTCTGCCTGAAACCAGGTGGTCAGGGTAGGGATGCTCTGGGGCCCTCAGTAAGCTGATGTGGCAGAACAGTTCACGAGCAAGGGCGAATGGGGACAGGCGACAGAATCTGCAGTCACCACAGCGCACTGGTACTAAGTGAAACTCAGCTGCTCTGAACACCTGGAGGCTAGCAGCACTGCACAGGACAGGACAGGAATGGGAATGTGGGCCGCCAGTGGCCCCAGAGGTGCAGTGTGCACTCTCGCAGCTGTCACTGGGAGCTGCTAGGCCTATATAATGAGACTAAGGTATGCATCATAGACGCAATCTGTAACAATTCTGATAGCTTTCTGATAGGAAACCAGCAGCTACCTGGACTCCAGCACACTGGCAGTGTTTAAACCCACGGGCCAGAGAGCATGGTGAAACAGAAATGGCAAGGACCAGGCATGGAGCCTCCAGTTCCTGGTGGGACTTCAGAGAGCCAGCTGGCAAAATTTGAAGAGAAAGCAAGGAGGGAGAACAAGCCTGGGGGGAGTTTCAACCTGTGACTGAGCCAGCAGTGCCAGGTGATGGGTCAGGTAAGGTGAAGATTTAGGCCTTACCTACAAAGATAACTTTTCCTTTCCAATTTCTCTTGCATTATTGCATAAATCAGGACTGCCAGTAAAATCCCAAATAACAGACATTAAGTGGAATTGTTTCCAGAAAGTACGCTAGTGTGGACCATAGGCAACCCAACCGGTGTGATGACACTCCCGCTAGCCCACGTCCATTTTCATCATGTACCCTTTCTGCTTCGGTGGAGATGTTCTTTTCTGCCGTTAGTGTGGTAAATTACATCGACTTTCCCACAGATGGGAGCCACACAGTCATTTGTGAAAATCACACAGGCCCTACGCATCCAATCTAGGAGGTAGTGCAAAGTTTTTAGGGCACACAGCTGTCAGCCAGGCCAGGTGTCCTGAGGCATCTGGCAGCCACTGAGCCGCCTCAGGGAGCAAAGGAGTAGGAGCACTGCTGAAATCCGCACGGAGCCCTAATTCTGCGCATCCACCAAACACCTGTCCCACCCAGCAACAGCTCCCAGCTCCAGGGGCCAGAGGAAAGCCCCTGACTTTAAAGGGATGGAAACACACAGGGCAGGGTCCCCGGGGAGGGGGAAGTCCCAGTCAGGTGGGCAAAGTGGCTGGGCCTCTGTCTCTCTGCCCCTGGACTATGGTTCATGCTGAGCTGGGAATGGCAGTGAAGAGTTTGCTTCTGGGACCTTTCAGGAATGACAGCACTTCTGACACTTTCACCAAGCTAATATTCAACAGATGAGGCCAAGAGGCCGTGAACAAGATGCCTGGTCTCTAAGACACCGCCTTCCCATGACCGTGCTGCTCCCAGCACAGGCACTGTAGTGCTGTTTCCCATCACCCAGTGACTGCAGCTACAGGTCAAATTTCAGATTACAAATCTGTCTGTGAGGCAAGTTTTCAGGTCACCTCGGCGATACTGAGGTATACAACAACAGAGCTGTCACATACAGTGTGGCTTTGCAAAGGTTTCCCTCCTTGCTTATTGGCTGTCAGGGAGGGGCCTTAACAAACTGGCCTGCTGGCTTAAACCTGTGCATGCGTGACTGTCCCATCAGGAGGCTTTTACTACTGGTGGAACAAACAGATTTAATCATTTTTATCTTTTTACTAATAAAAACCTGCGCAATGGGAGCCATGCATGTAAAATCTGTGGTTCCAGCTGCCTAGCAGAAGACACCTGAATGCCCACCCTTATTGTGAACGTTGATGATGTAGTGAAAAACCCGCATGGTTCTTGTTTCACAGCAGTCATATCAGCAGGGGTGACAAGCCAAGAGGCCACCCAAGGCCTACCTGCCTGCACCCATTTGTGAATCAAGCACAGTCCACATGCAGGTGAGATGTTCTCACCCTAGAGCGAGCAGGCCACCGTGGTGGCCGCCAGCTGTGCCTCTTTGCAAATGCCACACACAGGGAGGATGGGCTCCAAGCTTCCGCCACGCATCTCCAGACTGGGCATGGCCACAGAAGGCTTCAGTGCCTGGGGTCCTTGGCAGAACTGGCGTCCGCCCTCCTCCAGCCTAGGCCTTGTCCTTAACGCGTCCTCCTGCCCTGCCCTGGATCTCGACAGAGGTAAAGGCTCTGCAGCACGGCAAAGCGTGAACATTACAGCCGACCACCGAAGAGAATGGGGCCTCGCCTTTGCATGGCTTGCAGAACTAGAAATGCTTTGCTTTTACCTCTCCAACCCGAGCCTGTTCTTTAAACATAAAGCCAACTACCTTCCTACTCTCACTTCCCTAAATTCTAGCAGGAAGCTCAAAGGAATAAGAAAGTTCTACAAAGAGGTATCAGGTGCCGACTGCAGCCACCTGGTGATGATCGCACTTGTAGGGATGAAGCTGGTACCCGGGAATCAAGCTCTAACAGGGGACAATGGAGGGCAGGCAGTGTTCACAATGCCCAGAGAGGATGGGTCTGGGTATCCCAGGTGTGGCACACCAGGGGGCTGGGCGCTAGGCAGATGACCAGAGGCCTGACCTGTTTGCTGAGGGGAGCTATTTCCCCAGCTTGGGCAGTTCCATTCTCAAGTCCCCAGACAGTCCTGCTTGCCTCACCCTGCTGCTGGCTTTACCGCCTGCCCCTGGGGCTCTCACTCACTGGATCTGCACAGCCCCTGCCACTGACAATTGTCTCACACTGCCCTTTATCCAAGCCACTGCCCAATCCAGGCCAGGCATCCACTTCCAGTTTTCCAGGTGAACAGCAACGGGATGGTCCACCTTGTGGCTGAGGATATCCCAGTACCAACAGCTATTGCAGACCACTCACTTGGGTCCAGCCTCACAGGGCTTTTGAGGCCACAGGAAGCTAGGTCCAGGGTGCCAGGGCAATGAGGAGACAGAGGGAGCAGCAGCTCAATAGGCACCCTGGTCAGGCTGTTGGGCTAAGGTGAGACTTGCCGTGCAGGCTCCAGCCTTGCAATTGGCTGTGTCCACTGTGAGTGGCAAGACAGGGGTTTGGAGACCACTTCTCTTGACTGGTGTCCATGAGCACACTGACTTTGTCAAGGGCTTTGTTTTGCTTTTCTTCCTCTTAACAACAAGGTGTGTGAAAAGTAGTATTATTTCCTCTTCATGTTTAGCAACATTGGCTGGCAAGTTTTGGAGAGGGTGGATTTTAACTTACAATTTCCTTTACAAGTATTAAAATTTTCTTGTGTCAACTTAAGAGACCTATGTCTCTAAAAGGATTTGGGACTGTTCAGGTTCTACATTGCTGAACTTACCGCCACAAGCTGCTGCTAACGATTCAGGGGTCTTGTGCACACTGGGCACGGCTGCCACTGAGCTGCCTGCCCCTCTGGCCCCACGGCTGCCACTGAGCTGTCCCTCCGGCCCCATGGCTGCCTGTTCATTTCCTTTCCCTTATCCTTCTCTCCAGACAGCTTTTATCGTTGATTTTTAACCCTTTGTTACTCTGTGTACTTAAAAGATATAAATTTTAATGCAGTGCAATATATTTTCTAGATCCAAGTATCTTCTAATTCCTACTACAGTTTTTCTTTTGTAACACACAGACTATCAGATTAGCTTCCCAATATTTCAGGAGACTTGCTGGTTACTAATGTCTAGGTCCACTGTTTAGCAATCAATTCCTGGTAACTTTGTAAGTCCTGCCTCACAAACCAGCAGTGCTGTCTACTTAGGTAAGTACTCTGTAAGCATCCAAGAGCACAAAAAGTGGAATGACAGTAATACAGATTTCATCATGAATATATACTGTTGTTCAAATCTTCAGAATGACTTGGTTTTTTCCATTTATTAGATTACTAAATGTATTAAAATGTGCAGCTCTAATTGTAGACTTTTCCCCCTTCTGATCTGACCAATCTTTGCTTTGTGGACTTTAAATGTGCTCCTAGGTACGTACATAAGCCATGAGCTGCTGGAATTAGCACTGGGTCACAGGGGATGTGGATAAGAGGTTTTGATGGAGTGACGGAGGCAAGAGTTTGGCCAGAAAGGCTTCAAGAAAACAGGAGTGGAACAGGTTAGTGTGTTAAAAACAGGCATCAAGAAATTTTATTATATAAGAAGAGAGAGAAGTGGAGTGCTGAATAGGGAAATAAAGTCAAAGAAAAGTTTAAGATAAAAACATACTCTATTAGCTCAATGGTTTAAGCGCTTGCCTGGCAAGTGCGAGGTCGTGAGTTTGAGCCCTGGTACCAAAAACCAAAACTAAACCAAACCAAACCAAACCAAACCCCACCATACTCTGTATGTTGCCCTGTGCTGATGAAGCATCCAGGAGAGAGGGGAACTGAACTGCAAGAGAAGCCCCTGGCTTTTGCTAGGAATAAGTCCAATCACACCCCTGGTGGGCACAGTTGGTTACTTAAGAAAATGATCTAATTAGTTTGTTTGGGAATTATCTATTGCTTGCTTTTATTTTCTTGTTCAAACAGCAAGATCATTTTACCTGAGCATGAATATAGGGAAGTAGGTGTTGCAAGTTTGAGAAGATATAATTAGTTGTCCAAGATAGCAGGAGAGTGAATGGACTACGCAGACATGGTATGACTGATGGCTGCACGAACAACACATCAAATGCAAGTACTGACCGAGTTGCAGACATTTGCACGCTCTATTTTAGAAAGACCCTTCAATTCGGTATCAAATACATTCATCTTCTCTACCAGGCAAGTGAGAGCAGTCTCTGTAGCTTCTCCAACTTTTTCATACACACCTTTCGCCTGTATTAATTAAAATGAAGAAGTAAACAGGTAAATTCCTCTTTTTCCACACAGAAAGACAACTTGGCATCTTACATCATTATTTCATCATTTTTCTCCTACACTACAGCAGAGTACCCAAATAACTAAAAATGTACTCAAAGAGCAGGCATCACATTACCTATGCTATGCAGCTGCCTTTTCACTTCCTTTCCACTAATCATATATGTATTATTTCCCTTGCGTGTAAGAAGCCACTAATCACAGTATTCATTCTGGGAACTTACAACAGTAGGTTTCAAATTCTTGATCACTACTCGTCACTGAGGAGGTAACAGTCTGACTCTGACTAGGCCTGGCTTGCCATGAGACAGAAAGGAAAACATTTATTTCCATTATTAAAAAGAAAGCTAGCTGGCTTCAGACTTGTGATCCACCAGCCCAGGTCTCCCAAAGAGCTAGGATTATGCTGCCATGCCTGGCTGGTTAATATTATCATTTTATCATATACATCATCAAAGTTTAAAGCTTGTCCAAAAATACACAGCTAGCCACCTTAAACATCAATACCCTATTCCCTCCAGAGAACATCTTCTAACTTGGGTTTTACTCATTCATATAATAATCACTCTGTCAACCACTGAGGATATAACAAAATTCTTAGGCAACAAACTGCAGTGCTTAGTCAGGGACCTACAAAAGGCACTCAGCTTTCTTTGGCCAGAGGATGCTAGAGGATGCTCTTGAATGGCAGAGGAAAATAAATCCAGGAACCCTGCTTTCAAAAGGTAAGAAGGGAGGCTGGATTATCCTTCAAGCCACCCCACCCTTAAACAAGAGATTGTGAGCTCCAGCTTCTCTAGGAATACTTACCTCATTGTAATCCAAAGCAGAGTCGTTACACAGAGCACAAATGGTTGCTAGTTCTACAAGACCATCATATTGATGACACTTTACTGGCTTATCATCTTTATGCCTGTCAAGAGAAAATATTCTTGAAGCAGTGTGATTGCCACTATTGATTTTTCCCTCAAAATAGTATTTTGGTCACAGTAGTCTAAAATGCATTAAAAATTTTTTAAGCCTGTAATTGGCTGACACAGGAGAATTCTTACAAGTTCAAAGCCAGCCTGGGCTACAAAGTGAGCTCAAGGCCAGCCTGAACTGCACAGCAAGACCTTGTCTCAAACCAAACCAAACCAAACCAGAGATTATGTACCCGTTTGAAAGTCAGCCCTAGGTTTGAGGTTTGAGTCCCAGCACAGCAAAAAATAAAAATATTTCAAAAATCTTGAATTGGGGTTAATATGAAACTAAGCAGAGAATACACTGAGCTCCCACAGTGAATGTAATCATTATGTACTGCAAACTTGCACTGATAAAGATTTAAGAACGTAACAATCAGAATGCATCTCTGATACAGGAATTGACTGGTGGAAGTCTAAAAATTCTTAGTCAATAAAATTCTCCCACCATTGGTATTAATGAAGAACAAACAAAAAGCCTATGTTTAAATAGCTGGATCCAAAAATGGAGCCAAAGGCCGGGAGTGGTGGCTCACACCTGTAATCTCAACACCTGGAAGGCAGAGACAGGAGGATCGCTGGGAGTTCAAGGCCACCTGAATTGCATAGTCAAAAAGACAAGGACACACACAGGCATGCACACACACAGAGCCAAAGATGACTGGTTTCTATTCACTGCCCCCACTCTGGCAGTACTAGGGATTGAACCCAGGCTCTTTGCACTGAAATGCAACCCCATCTTTTAATAATCTGTTTTCCATCTTTTCTTTTCGAGACAGGGTCTTGCCACACAGTTCAGGCTAGCCTTGAACTCACTAGATACTGATCCCAGGCTGCCCAAAATGTTCAGTCATCTTCCTGCCTCAGTGTCCCCAATACTGGGATTACAGGCATGTGCCATCAGGCCTGGCTCGTTTTCTTTTTTAAAGTGCTATTTTAATGCACTCTGTTAATGAAGAGTATCAATTCATTCACTGACTTTACGATGGTAAGCTACATCCCCTGCCCCGTCGCCCCTTTTCAGAACCACCCTAACACTATACGGGCACTACAATGCCACCTATGGACGATGCGGAGGGCGGGTTACTCACACTTCTCCCATGGGTGCGTATGTTGAGCCAGTTATGGTGAACTCATTAAGGGAACAAGTATCACCTTCAACTTTGTCCAGAATGAACATCTGTGGAGGAAGAAGCATAACAGTACTTAAAAGATTATTATATATATTATATATCACAATCCCTGTCAATTTAAGGAGGGAAAAAATTCTTGTTTTTTTGGTACTGGGACTCAAACTCAGGACCTCACACTTGCCAGACAGGCACTGCACCACTGAGCTATATCCCTAGTCCCCAAAAAAGTTTTCTTTTTTTGCACTTGCCAGGCTGGACTCAAACTCAAAATGATCCTCCTGCCTCAGCCTCCTGAGTGGTAGGATTACAGGTGTGCACCACCACGCCTGGCCAAAAAAACCTTTTTTTTTTGTACCAGGGATCTGAACTCGATCTCATGTTTGCCAAGCAGGCACTTACACTGCTGAGCTAAACCCCCAACCCCCAGAAAAACTTTTAAGAAAATAATGTTAATATAGCTCCCTGAAGTTCATTCAGCCTTAGGACTGTCCCTTATCTGACTGCTATTTTAGATTGCCACTCCATCCTACCCTTCAGGTAATAGTCATGCTGAATCAGTAAGAAACAGCAATGGCACCAAAGACACAGGTGACAACACCACATTGAAGACATTGAAAACACAAGTACTCTGGATCAGCAGAAGGTCAACACCAAGACTGTGGTTATTCTAGAAGGTTCAGAATTCCAAATTTCCACTGGCTGGCTAGGAAACTGCTATTAGGTAGTCCTGTTCTATACCTAAAAAGCTTAGGAAGAATAAATTCACATTTCAGAGCTGCATAAACACTCCCTGAGTTAAATCAGATAAACTGCTTCTCTGCACTTCCCCACTTTACTGTAGTAATAGCTCATTTTCTATGAAGGCGCCTAACTACACATGTATACAGTAAGGAGCCAGTAGGGCTAAGTGAACTGCTTTCCTCTAGACAGAAGGCCGCATGCTTAGGAGCCTGCACTTTCAAACCCACCCCCCAACCTTTGGGTGGTACTGGAGATCAAACCATGACCTTGTGCAGGCAAAGTCTAAGGCAAGCACCACCACTGAGATTCAGCCCCAGCCCAGGAAATGTGAATGTTACAGAAGAACCAACTAGCTGAGCACAGTGGTACAGGCCTGTAACCCCCGCACACGGGATGCTGGGGCAGGAGGACGACCCGGGTATAGCTGAGTTCAAGGCAGGCCTAAAGTACATAAAGAGAGCCTGTCTCAAAACATAACCAAGGGACACAGGCTACTTTTCTTAAAGATGGATTTTGGTCTTAATTTGTAGTTGAGGTAGAACTGTAAGTTTGACCCCAGTCTAGACAATTTAACAAGACCCTGTTTCAAAAACATAACAAAGCTGGTGTGGTGGTACACACCTGTAATCCCAGCACTCGGGGGGTTGAGGCTGAAGGATCGCTGCAAATTCGAGGCCAGTCTGGGCTACATAGTGAGACCTTGCCTCAAAAATTAATCCTTTTTCTTTCCCCCTGGTATTGGGGATTGAACTCAGGACCTCACATGTGCCAGGTAGGCACTACTGTGCTGCTAAGCTATATCCCTGGTCCCTTGAAATAATAATTTTTCAAGGAGTAAATTTTGAGATGTTAAACAAGGCAAAAAAGCCATTTTATGATTTAAAGAACACATCTTCCAGAGCATTTAAAAATCAGCTCATTTTTATTCTACAATAACTTCTTTTGCTGCACATGATTTATTATATAGTACATAATTTAAATTCCAAAGTCTTCATTTGAAAAGCAAACTCAGAACTAAATCAGTCCTGGAAAAGATCTAAAATCTGATATATCACAGATTGACAAAATAAAAATCAAATACAATGGAATTTAAAACACTTAAGCAAACATTCTAGTTCAAAAAGTTGGACAAATGAAAAAAGGTCTGTGTTCAAGGCTATACAGAGCATGATTTAAGCAAAGATTTTGTCAAATTAACACTCAAAAGTCTGAGGTTACACACTACATGATTCCCCATTTCTGCTTGCCATTATTTTTCTAACAGATGTAACACTATAAAAACTGAAGTTCACACCAGGCATTGTGGCACACACCTGTAATTCCAGCATTCAAGAGGCCAAGAGGCAGGAGGACTACTGTGAGTTCGAGGCCAGACTGGTACCCAAAGTGAAACCGGCTCGAAAACCAAACCAGAAAACCCTGAAGTTCAACACAAATGCTCTTTCCAAAGAGGCTTGATATTTTACAGAAAAGAAAAATCCCAAAGTTGCATGGGCTGGAGAACAGCTCCATTGGTAGACTGACCACAACACCCTGACCTTGACCCCCAGCACCCAGCAGGCCACAGACGTACCTCTCAGCCTGCAGTGTCTAACCTGGTGAGCAGGACTACTACATAATTCAAATAAAGTCTGTGGAAACAGACTGATCACACTCAGTATCAGCAAGTGGGCATTATCACACACACTGCCCTGTTTCTTTAGTGTTACTTTATTCCTAAAATGTGAAATTCTTTGGGTCTATACCAGTCTGAAGTACTCTAGAAGACACTCAGAACTCTAAAGCATATCAGCTAAATGTGCTTGGACATTTTATACTGTGAGCAGGTAAAACATTTAAATCTGCAGGGCAAAAAAACCTCCAAGTCAAGGCCGGGGCCAGGGATATAGCCCAGCAGCATGAGCGCCTGCCTGGCAAGCAAGGTCTGAGTTTGATTCCCAGTACCACCAAAAAAAAAAGTCAAGGCCAATTATACAACAGTACAGCAAGAAACCTCCTGTGGAATAAACTGCCACTAGCTTTCTATTGGGAAGAACAGTTAACTCAGAAAATGCAAACTTTCTTTTTATATAAGAAAATACTTGGACCAGGCACATGGTGCGCACCTGTAATCCCAACACTCGGAAGACTGAGGCAATGGGATCACCTCAAATTTGAAGCCAGCCTGGGCTACAGAGTGGACTCAAGACCTGCCTGAACTATACAGCAAGACCCTGTCTCAGAAAACAACACAACAGTAGCACAAGCATCTGCCTGGCAAGCACAAGGTCATGATCTTGATCCCTGGAACAGAATAGAACAGAACACGGGCTGGGAATTTAGCTCAGCAGCATAAGTACCTGCCTAACAAGTGTGAGGTCATGAATTTAATTCCTGATAACAAAACAAACAAACAAGCCCAGGCTTCTAGCCAATTTTCCCAACCATTAGTTCCAGAGTGAAACCCTTTTCTCCTGGAGAAACCTAAGACAAACCTGGAAGCTGATTACTCGAGGTGGGACGCCGCAATCTGCATCATCTGCCCATCATCTCTAAAGCTGGCTTCAGTCATCACAAAATTCAGGGGTGGAAGGCTGGGGAGGGGGAAGCACTAGCTTAGGGGGAACATAACTCAAACCATCGTGAGCTGGGCAAAGTGGCACATGCCAGCAATGTTACTGCGCTGACTTGCACTGGGAAGCCTGAGACAGGAAGATCACCTCCAGATGGAAGCCACTATGGGCTATGTAATAACTGTAAGGCTGACCTGAACTACACAGTGAGATCTTGTCTCAAGAAAGTAACAAACAAAAAAACACCCACCCACAAACATCCTGAATTTGAAATTAGCAAAATAAACACACGCAGGGTTTGATGCTAAAAGAAAAAATTATTTTATGATCTTTACCTAGTGATGAGACCAAGAGAATGACTACATCATTTTAATGTCATATAGAATTACGACTTAAGGTTCACTCTTGGAAAAACTCAGCACTGGGGGCCCCTATAATATGAAGGCATGAAACTGTACTCTGCAGAAAACATGTAGTTTATTTCCCTACAGGTAATGATTTTGAAACCTAGCCCACCAGTCCTAACAGTATTTCCTTAAATTCTCTTCTAATGCCAATTTTATAGCTTGCCTTGCTAATTAATGAGAAATAAAAACTGCCACATGTCCCATCTACAGAACTTAAAGAGTTACTCTTACTGTCACTATCCTGGCTTGCATTAGCTTGTTTTAGTGAAGAAAATGTTTCTGAGACAGAGGGTCCCATGCTGCCCAGCCTGGTCTCAAAACTCCTGGGCTCAAGGGAGCATCCTGGTTCAGCTCCCTGAGTATCTCTAGGCATGCAGAACTGTGATCCTTTAATGAATTTCACCAAATACCATGGGCCTGGAGTGCAGCTCACAGGTAAAGCGCCACCTTTCCAGCAAGAAGGATGCGCTGGGTGATGACCAGGACCACAAAAATAAAACAAAATAGACCTTAATTGTATCACATTATTTATTCTGGTCTTTTTTTTCCTTTTAATGGCAACGGGGATTGAACCCATGGGGCTTACACATGCTAGGGTCGCAGTCTGCCACTGAGCTACATACATCCCCAGCCTTTTCTTTCTCAAGAGTCTTCGTATGTTGTTCAAGCTGGCCTCAAACCTGCAATCCTCCTGCCTACTTTCTAGGAAAAACTGTAATTCATCAAATATTAATAAGTTAGGATTTCAGGTAGGAAGTTAACTAGCTGCTTTCTCTGAAACTTGCCTGTTGACACACCTACATTTATAGACAGAAAGGCAAAGAAACAGAAAAGCCTCTGGTTAACACCGATGGACTGTTGTCAGCCATGAAGAAAGAGAACCCTTGTTTCCAGGGCCCACTCACACCTCATGCTTGCCAGGCAGGTGCTCTGTGTCTGAGATATATCCCCCATCCCCCACCATTTCTTAAGATAGTTTTAGAAATTAAATGATTCATTCTTTGCTCAAGTATTAGGTTGGCTCAAGCCTCATATAACAGTTTCAAATTCCAGAGTTTTGATGGCATGAGGGGTTATTTTTGGGACAAACAGAACCACAGGAGAATGTGAAAAGGATGTCCTTACCCTGCAGACTGACATCTGGTTAGTAGTAAGTGTACCAGTCTTGTCCGAACAGATAACAGAAGTACAACCAAGGGTTTCCACAGATGGAAGACTTCGAACAATGGCATTTTTCTTTGCCATTCTGCGAGTTCCGAGGGCCAGGCAGGTGGTGATGACAGCAGGCAGACCCTCAGGGATGGCTGCAACAGCCAGTGCCACTGCAATCTTAAAGTAATAGATAGCTCCTCGGATCCAGGAGCCCCCGTGTACTGGATCATTAAAGTGCCCAATGTTTATGATCCAGACTGCAATGCAAATGAGCGAGATGACTTTGGAAAGCTGTTCCCCAAATTCATCCAGTTTTTGCTGAAGAGGTGTTCTCTCCTGTTCCGTGGCCACCATCTCATCTCGGATCTTGCCAATTTCAGTGTTAACTCCAGTTGCCACCACCACTCCCATGGCTTTCCCAGCAGCAATGTTTGTACCCTAGGGAGAAGTACAAGAGAACTGGTCACAAGATTAATATGTCCACTTAGACAGCACTGACCAGTATAATTCAGTCACTGGATTTTGACTAAGGCATCCAGATCCCTCATCCCACTCTACTAGGGCCATCCCAAGGCTGCAGTGACAGTGCCCTCAGTAGGCAGTGCCATCCCTCCCACTTCCCCAAACCTGGCTTGGATTCCACAGTGCCTCCCTACCCAGCTACACGCTGATCTGTCTGGCTCTCAGCTCATAACACTGAACTGCACCTGCTGGCTACCTGTCGGCTTGCAGTGCTCCAACCCTTCTACAAACTCCATACTGCCCTCACTCCTCTGCAGCTCCGTCTCTGGTTCCAATAGTGTCCTACTTGGGTCAGTTGTAAAAGGGGGAATCAGCCCCAAATGGACTATTTTGAGGGTCAAACACCAGCACTGACCGAATCCCACCAGTGTGAGAGTTGTTTTTCCACCCTACCTTCACTCCCAGTGTCGGAATGACACAGCTTTGTTATTTCCACTGTAACTCTATGGTGCCACTTCCTGTGGGTAAAGCTTCCCACTAACCCACAAAAGGCCACTACTTGAAATACCATTCTAGACTGTAGGCAACCAAAATCCATGTATTTTTGCACTATTTTAAAAAAACCTTTCAAATCCCTCAAAAAAGCAAAATGAACATCCACATACTCTTCACTCACCTCACCATTACTGGTTTAATACGCTTGTCCACTCACTCTCCCCAAACACACCCCTCTTCATCAAGAACCACCAGCAACAGTGACATCCATAACCCTCGGAAAACACCCTCCCGGGCTAAGGCCTTTCCCAAACAGATCTGCTCTCCAACTACTTACAGATACAAGTTCAAATGTACCTGACCTCATCATCTTTTGTCCTCAAAAACTTGCCAATCAAAATAAAAGACATCAAAGTCACACATTCTGCCACTGTGTTTCATTGGTTTCTTTGTTTCAAGGGCACAAGGGAGCCCTTGGGGACTGAACCTGGGGAGCTTGTGCATGCTGCATGCTAAGTGTGTGCTCTGCTACTAAACCACACCCCTGGCTCTGTTAACCACTATTTTCTGAAAGCTGACTGAACAAGAGTACTATTATTCTTTGGAATAAGATCCAATACTTTTTAAAGTCTTATCACTAAAGACAGTAAAAACCAACCATGGACCTTTGAGACACTCTGGAACTGTCTCTAAATAAAATGTACTTGAAGTCAGGCAAGTGGTGCAAACCTACAGTCTCAGCTATTAGAAGGCTGAGGCAGGAGGATTACAAGTTTGAGGCAAATCTACACAATGTAGGAGACCCTGTCTGAAAATGAATAGCTCGTTCTTCCTGGATTAAAATTCCAATAAAAGATCTTGCCCTCCTCCAAAAAAAAAAAAAAAGCTGTTGAGGTTCACTTTGAGTGTAGGTCAGTGGTAGATTAGGTGTTTAACCTGAATGAGGCCCTGGGTTCAATGCCCAGCACCACCAATACCCACTTAAACTTTTTTTTTTTTTTGGGTGCTTGAGATCAAACTCATGACCTCGAATTTGCCAAGCATGCACTTACACCACTGAGCTAAACCTCCAGCCCCTCCACCTAAACTTTGATAAAGCACTTACAGAAAAAAGCATGTTCTTCTTATCTTGGTTCACAGCCCGTGGATCAGGGACAGGGTCAGTATGCTTGATGACTGAAACGGATTCACCTAAACAAGTTGTGAGACACAAGGGGCAGTTAAACCTGGGAACCCTCGTCCATAACCATCCACTACCATTCGTAAGACACTATCAATATGGGAAAAGGAACATTCGGAAAAAGAAAACTAGGAAAATTTAGTAATAAAAATTACAAAAGAATACTGCACAGCAAAGAGTATCAGGATTAAAAGAAACACAATTTCAAAATAAAGGAGCTCTGTTTGCCAGACATGGTGATGCATGCCTGTGGACCACAGCGCTCAGCAGGATGCTGTGAGTCCGAGGCCAGCCTGAGCTGCACACATAGCGAAGCTCTGTCGAAAAAACAACCAACAAAAGCAACCCCCCAAAACCCCCAACAATAAAACTGGCAATATAGCTCAGTGGCATAGCACCTGTCTGTCAAGAGCAAGGTCCAGGAATTTTGATTCCCAGTATCAAAACAAACAAAACAAACTCAACAAGAACAAGACCTTAATTTTAAAATAAAATTCCAATTGTCTTCTTTTTCTGGAATAACCACTCAGTTTCATACTCTGAATATTTGACTTAAAAAAAGATTCTTCAGTAAGCCTAAAACTACAGTGTGATTTTTTTTTTTTTTGATAACGGGATCGAACTCATGACCTCACACTTGCGCTTAAGCCACTGAGCTAAATCCCCAGCCCTACAGTGTGATTATTTAACAGAAGAGGACCCTCTGTTTCTGTAGAAACACCCTGAGAATTTCACACTATGACTCAACTCCCGCCCCAACATTTATACCTTAATTGTTTTAGGCTGTTTCTGCTAAAAGTTTTACCAAGCAAAGCATTCATCAAAATAAAATCAAAGAAAAAAAAATCAAAAGGGCAGAGGTTTACACTATTTATGATATTAGTTGCTCTCAAACACTGATACTTAGATAAATTTCATAGCCTTTAGACTTTCTGTTTAATTCAGCCTAGCATTGTTCCCACCACTAATCTGACCACTTTACTTCCATTTCACTTGTGCCCTCCACCCTACATTGTATCTGTATCACACAAAACTGGGAAAACATTCCAAACGATTATAAATCTATGAGTGCCAACTCCAGGTAGCACAACAGTTACTTTTTTTTTTTTGCTAACTTTTTGTTAACTGTACAATTGCTTATTGAAAATTATGTTAGATGTAAGATTAGAATTCTTCTAATGAGAAAAATTATAGTGCTCCAATCCATTTTTCCCGCCTGGAGAAAGGGCACTGAGTAGGTAATTTGCTTCCCACAGGACCAGAGAGCAACACTCAACCTTACAATGATCACCTCTGCTAACAAAGAAACTGGTAACCTTTTTAAAAAGTAAACTTGTGATTTTATTTTAAAACCAAACTACTTTTTGTTTGGGGTTTTTTTGGTACAAGGGATCGAACTCATGACCTTGCACCTGACAGGCAGGTGCTATGCCACTGAGCTATGTCGCTGGCTCCTAAAACCAAACTATTTATTAACTAAAAAGACAAGAAAAAATAACAACAAATAAGATAAATAGGGGCCATAAGATAAAAATCTACCTTTTAAACCCATATCAGCACAAAGTCTAACTGATAAAGCACTAAGAGAAACAAGGTAGGAGTGGGATTCCAAAAGGAAAGGTGGGGAAGAGCGGTCTACACTGGCGTGGATATGACAAGGTGTGATTTCAGTGGTACTTACCAGTGAGAATAGATTGGTCGACTCTTAGAGTTGTAGACTTGATGGAAGTTAATCTTATATCAGCAGGAACTTTGTCACCAACTAATTGGGGGGGAAAATGCAGTGAAAATCAACTTTTGTTACCGTATTATCTAAAGGTGAATTTGTTTACAACCAAACACAAATTTTAAAGAAAATAAACATCTTCATTCTGCACAGTATGTCAGGCTTGGTGGGGCATGCCTGTAATCCTACCATTCTGGGAGGCAGGAGCACCACAAGTTCAAACCTGATCTGAGTTAAGAATGTAGCTCAGAGCAAAAGTCCTGGGTTCAATCCCCACTGTCAGTATGTAAAGCAAGCAAGCAAGCAAGCATGATAGGTAGGCAGGTAGACAGATATGAAAACTCTGTTAAACAGCTAAGACAATTAACCTATCTCAGGTGCCAAGGCAGTGATGCTTGGGAAAACCACCCATGTGTTTATATATGTATGTATACGTATGTATTTAGATGGGGGGGGGTCCTCTTTGAGACAAGGTCTCACTATGCAGTTCAGGCTGGCCTTGAGCTCACTTTCAGCCCAGACTGGTCTTGAACTTGTGATGACCTTCCTGCCTCAGTCTCCTGAGTACGGGGATTACAGGCATGTGCCACCACACCCAGCTTGTATTCAGATTTTTGAGACAAGGTTGCACCATATTTGAATTCACTATGTAGCCCAAGCCGGTCTTAAACTCAGTGATCCTCCTGCCTCAACCTCCCAAGTGCTGGGATTACAAGTATGCACCACCAAGCCCAATTTGACAAACCTTTAAATACACTATATTCTACAAATGTTTTTGCTATACAGGCAAAAATTGTGAAAACAGACTTATTCAGCAAGGATGTATGCAAATTCTTATATGGATAACTATAAAATAGGTAAATTTCCCAGTATTAGTAAATTAGGCAACTCATCACTAGGCATGTATGCCCTGTCATAAAAATCCTGTCAGTGTGCAGCTAATCAGGAAAACTAAAGATACAGCATCACTAAACATGCTGTGTCAGGTAGGAGCCACAGATTTAGTATCCATGACTCAGCAAGCCTCCCAGGGTTTGTGGCCACTGTGTATAAGCTGCTAAATACAAAGTAACAACTACCACAAACTTTGGAGGGAACTGGCAATACATTATCACAGCTGCAAAGCCACAAGAGGAATTTATCCTACAGACACTGCTCAAAGATTATATAGTTCATTTACTACTTGTGGTTAATATTAGAAAAATGAGTAAGACAACTCTTCACTGAAGTGAAAACTTCCTCTAAGACACCCTGTATACTGAGTGAGAAAAAACCAAGATGTGAACGGCACTTCTGGGGCAGCCAACAGCATAAAGAAAAACCTCTGGGAAACCTGGCTTGCTGGGGATGGGTGGAGAGACAGTTCACCGTATATTCTTTGTACCTTTTGAAATGTGAATTATCAAATAAATTAATAAATCTCTTGCACAACCTCAGCCAAATTAGCCTTCTTTTCTGAGCTAAAAATGTCCTTTAACAGCTTTTTTTTGTACTGGGGATAGAACTCACCACTGCGCGCTTACAAGGCAGGCGCTTATGCCACTGAGTTAAATCCCCAGCCTTAACAGCTCTTACCAGGTCCACATTTTAGCCTCAAAATCTCCTGGATGTGTATAAAGGAAAACGCCACAAAACACACCCAATACCAGGTAAAGGCAATGTCTCACAAGCAACCTGAGAATATTCTCTCTAGAAAGCCAAATATTGCTGATTAAGTGTACATCTGCATGAAAATAATTTTACATCAGTAAGTGCAGAGGTGGGGTTGCACCTCAGTGCTAAAGCACTTGCCTCGCATGTGTGAAACCCCGAGTTCAAGCCCTAGCACTGCCCAAAAAACCCTCCATCCTACCCACAAGGGTAAAACAGTTTTCCAGGACTTTCCGAGGGGTAAAGAGGCTTTTAAAATTTCTAATGCATAGACAACTCAAAAAATTTTAAGTAAAATCTTCATTTTCTGACTTCTCCTACAAACTGAACTGTATTTCCTACCACAGGTTATAAATAAAAAGGTGGTAACGGGGAAAAAAATGGCAAAAGTCATCCTATCCAGGAAATAAACACTAGACTTGTTAAACTTGCAGTTTAGGGAATAGGGATTTAGCTCAGTGGCATAAGCACCTGTCTGGCAAGTGTGAGGTCATGAGTTGGATCCTCAGTACAAAAAAAAAAAAGGAAAAAAAACAACCCTGCAGTTTAGTTTAGTTCGTCCTATAGAGCTTTTACATTTAAGAAGAGCACATAGGGGTTGGGGATTTAGCTCTGCAGCATAAGTGCCTGCCTTGCAAGTGCACAATTTTAAGTTCGATCCCCAGTACCAAAAAAAAGAGCACAGCTTGCTTTGTTAACTTCAGTGCACAAGCAACCCCACAGCCTGTCTCGGCAGTGTGGCCACAGGCAGTACAGAAGATGCCTGTCAGCGTGTAATCTCAAGAGGCAAAGACCGTCCTCGCATTGGACTGCAGGGACACTGGGGAGAGGTGAGTCCTCCTGGAAATGCTTATGCAATGAACAGCAATACTCAACTAAACAAACCAGAGCCTTTCACCCTCACAGAATCCTGCTTATGCTACGGAACACATCTAACAGATGATTAAGGCAATATTCATACTCTAAACTTCAGTGACCTGCAACAAGCTAAAATGCCCTATTGACACAAAAATTTAAAACCAAGGTAAAATCGTTTTACTGTTTTATTTCCTGTCATAACCAGATTCTAAATGCCCTTGAACATTGTGAAATGAGTCCAAGCTCAATGGTATGTATTATGACTCCAAATGGAAAATTTTCAAATGTCCTCTGATGGTTGAGGTGATTGTATCATAATCCTGTTGGAGCCAAAGACTTCTGCTGTAGCGCAGGTCTTCAATCTATTAGACTTCCACAGTAATTCTGTTTTTTAAGTTTCATATATAGTACTGGTACAGCGTTAGCTTAGCATGCAGGCAGCCTTCGATTTGATCTCTAGCAATGCTAATAAACAAAAACATCAGTGAAGACGAAGAAAAGCCAGGTGCAGTGGCACATGCCTGTAATCTCAGCTGCAGTACTTGGCTGAGGTAGGAAGATGACAAGTTTGAGGCCAGCCTGGGCAAAATTAGTAAGATTTTGTCTCAAGAAATAATAAACAGCCAGGCACGTTGGCACATGCCTGTAATCCCAGCACTCAGGAGGCTAAAGCAGGAGGATCCCTGAGAATTCAAGGCCAACCTGAACTACATAGTGAAACCCTGTCTCAAAATGACAAAGAAATAAAGTAAAAATAAAAAGAGCTAGAGTTGTAGTTCACTACCCCCTGGGTTCAATGGAGACAGTTGGGGAAAGGGGAAAAAAATGTATTTTCAGGCAATAAATACGAAGGTTAAATTTCTTCGGTGACACAGCTAACATTATTAGAGTAAGACAGTATATATACACTATATAAATACATATCTAGGGCTGGGGATTTAGCCCAGCAGCATAAGCACCTGCCTTGCGGTTGTGAGTTTGATCCCTGGTACTGACTGATAAATAAATACATATCTATATAGATATATCTACTACATAGTTATATATTTATATAGATATATATATATATATCTATATAGTGTACATATGCGCTCTCGTGCTCTCTCTCTCTCTCTCTCTCTCTCTCTATATATATATATATATACATACTGTATAAAATATCTATGGTAGCATTATAAAAAACATCAACTACTTCTTCCTGAAGTCTAAATGTATGAAGGGTGTCTGTCTACTGTACAGGAAGTACACTGACACATACTTAACTGTTGATTAAATCTTGAAGATGAAATGTCCCAAATGTCAAATGGTAGAGGAACAAATGACTTGGGAAGTCCTTAGATTCTTGTCAACTTTTCTTCTATCTCAGAACTGCCATTCTAATTGTTAGGCAAATAAATATTTAGGAACTGAAAGCTAATGAAAACCACTTACTAAAGGAAGGCTTTTATGAACCCCCTTTTCAGAGTACAAACAGTTTAATGCATCTGAAGTGGATTGGAGCCTAGGAACCCATTTTAAAAGTTTTCCAAAATCACTAAAAAATTAAGCTAAACTGGCCAGGCACGGTGAGCGCATGGCTTATAATCTCTGCACACGGGAGGCTGACACATGAAGATCCCCATGAGTTTGAGACCAGCCTAGACTACACAGTGAGTTCAAGGACAGCCTGAACTACATAGCAAAACTCTGTCTCAAACAAAGCAAAACAAAACAATAGAAAACATAAAAACCTTGCTTGTTACAACAGCCTGTACAATACACTGAACACCAGCTCTAAGTTAAGTCGTCTTAACCCCAGCACTAGAGAAATGCCTACCTTAAATAGTTATGATTCCTTTGTTCCATTAGAAGCTAATCTTTTTGTAAAAAAGATACTAAAGAAACATAAATGCAAACTGGTTTTTAAAACCCGCTATGTTCTATGGCAGAATACATTTATTTTGACCAACCTACATTCTCCTTTTAAGGAGAGCAAGTAAAGGCCGAGATAAAACAAGTTCTGCCTAAGGAAGTTTTACTGAACTGTGAGACGGCCTAACTCTTGCTTTTGGTAACAGCCCACCGAGCATTGACGTGTGGACAGATCACAAAACAGGTTTTGTAATTAGGGTTAAAGACCCATGAAAGTGAAGACCCACCAAATAATTTTCAAACTGTGACAAAATGATTTCCTTTTGTCTGCAGGCTTCTGGGAGTTTCAACCGTAAGATTTGTGCCTACGGAACAGGCAGCGCAGTTCCAAGGGTCACATCCGGAAGGAGCCCGGCCCTCAGGGCTGGCAGTAGTGGAAAATCCTTCCGCTTGCCAAGGGAAAGCACTGTGATTTCTTCCTCCAAGTTTTTTTTTTGGTCTCTGGGTTGAGGTAGGTGTAGTCAAAGAATAATCTGTTATAAACTATTTTCTATTTTTTTAACATCTTGACACTTTTTAAATTCAGTTTTTGAATTCTTCACTCCTTAGCTCTTTACTTGACATCACAATAAATATTTCTACTCTGAACAAAATCCTCTGAGTATACTTTAAGAGCCATGTTAGGTACATTAACTATTACTTTGCCACATTTTAGAACTGAATGCAAGCTTTCTTTACCTAACAAGGAGTACTTAACAATTTGTACCACTTATGTTAAATACTGACATTTAAAATAGTACTCAGAAAAATCCCTATCAGTTTTAAGTGTAAATTTTAAAAAATTAATTCACTATGGAAAATTCTACCACATACTTATTAAAATCTTTTCTTAAAAAACCATATATCAGATATTGTCTCCCAAATGCCACTACTGGTTCAGTTTAAATGGCTCCTAAGAAAAGCAAGTCACAATAAAATTACCCTAAATTTCTTAAGCATTTAACTATGACTCAAACATTTTCAGTTTCCAACTTAAGTCATAAATTGTGCAATGATGTAAAAAAATGAATGAAATTCTTTACTTAAGAAGACCTTTGCTAACTTCAAACTATTTCCAGGCCTCAGAGTGAAAGGAAAGAAACCTTACAGAACAGCAACCATGGTAGGACATTTGTTTCCAGTATAACTTTTTGGGAGTGTACCTTCTTTTTAACATGCTCCCAACCCTAGAACCACAATCACAGCATAGTCATGCACATACCACCAGTGGTTCAAGATGTCTGGCTGCAAGACACACCATGTTTTAAAACTGTAAACATGGGCAAACCACTCGGGACTCCTTCTGTCTCTCTCAGACAGAAGCTTTCTTCCTCTCAATAAATATTTCTGCTCAAAAAACAAAACAAAAACAACAACTGCAAACATGAGCCACACATGGTAGCATACACCATAATCCTAGAATTTAGGAGGCTGAGGCAGCAGGACTGCTGTGAGTTGCAGACCAGCCTGGACTACATAGTAGTTTAAGGCCAGCAAGAACTAATGAACAGCACAGTGAGACCCTATCTCAAAAAAAAAGGGGGGTGGGGCTGGGGATTTAGCTCAGCAGCATAACCACCTGCCTTGTAAGCAGGTAGTCGTGAGTTCGATTTCTGATACTGATGATAAAAAAAAAAAAAAAAAAACCTGCAACAGTGGCTTGGGGTGGTGGCATGCCTGTATAATCACAGTACTCTTTTAAGAGGGTGAAGCAAAATAGTTGCAAGTTCTGGTCCAACCTGAGCAATTTACTGACTTAGCAAGACGTTGTCTCAAAAAATTTAAAAGGGTGGTACAAATGGAAAGACACCTTCAGGTATAAAATCTTTCAATAGTTTCCTCCTACTAGATATACTGAGATAAAGTTTAGTGTCTCAATCAAGGTTTGTAAGACAGCTGCTTTAACCATGCCTGTCCTCTGGGCTGCAAACAATGGCCCACAGTTAGCCGCTGCTTTCTGGTCTTTACATACTCCCCCTTCTCCCTGGCCCACCGGACTTTCCCTAACTCCCAGGTTAGGCTGATAGCCATTTCCACCGGCCTAAGCGTGTCCTTCTTATACACTGGTTTTTGATATACCTTTCTCACCAAGACCAGCGGTGTATAAAGACAGTACTGGGCCACCCACAATTTCTAAGCCCTTAGCAATGGGCCATATGAGACATAGTAGTTGTCAAATATTTATCAACAAATAACAAATATTTGCAGCACACACATTCCCTTTGTGTACAATCAGGAAGAGACTTACAGTTATTGCCAAGGTGAAGAATGTTACAAACCTAGAAATGAGGAAATGTCAGGATCCAAAGAAACCTGAGACTGGGGTGACTTAAATGAGGTTTAATATGGACTGTTGTTTAAGAAAGGTGTGGAGGCACACACTTGTAATTCAGGCACGCAGGAGGCTGCGGCAAGATCAGCATGAATTCAAAGGCCAGCCTCTGGGGTACACAGTGAGTTAGTTCAAAGCCAGTCTGAACTATGAGACCTTGTCTCACAAAAAAAAAAACAAAAAACAAACAAACAAAAACCTCCAAAAAACAAATAAACAAACACAGTTGGAAAAAAAAAAAAAACCCAAAACACAGTTGCTTAAATTCTACACTTAACACTAAAAACAAAAACCAGACAAGCATAGTTTATGCCATAAGGAACAGTTTATATAATAAAGTGACTAAAAACTGGCACTGCTGGTCCCATGTAGACAAGGTTCTGGCTACTCAAGGGATCACAAGGTAGCAAGATAACCTGAGTTAGGTGTGGAGACACCACAAGCCACTCAAGGGCTACAGGGTCCAGAGTCTGGCATCCCTACCACACAGTTTTTAACCATAAAGTAAAACATGTTTTAAAGCTGAAACCCACCCCTCTTTCCTTTCATCCAACAAATACCCATCAGGCTGTTAATAGTATGTCTTAGACATAACACTTACTAAAACGTCACTTAAAAACAAACAAACAAAAAACCCCCTTGTTTTACATTAGAATGTAGAGCTCAGCCAGGTGTGGTGGCGCACTCCTGTAATCCCAGCACTTGGGAGGCTGAGGTAGGAGGATCGGTGCAAGTTCAAAACTAGCCGGGTGCAAGTTTGAAACCAGCCTGGGCTACAAAGTGAGCCTAAGGCCAGCCTGAACCACATAGCGAGACCCTGCCTCAAAAAAGGCCAAAAAGAATGTAGAGCTCATTTTTCAGAGGGCTGTATATTAACTGATAACTTAGAGAGTGCTGCTTCTATATTGGGTACTACTGTAAGGATTTTAAGGGTCATTATTCAATCTTCACAAAGCTATCATTAACTTCATTTCAGTTTAGAAATGAGGCACTTTCCAAGATCACAGTATTTTATAGCCACACTGTGAGCTCAATCTCCAATTTTGTGCCCATCTCATTTTTCCTGTCATGGGGTAAACACAACCGAGCACCATCTTTTTACCTCTGGAGAGAAACAAAATTCCCTACAAAAATACACTACTCCCACAAATTTACAAGATGTGACAGAAAAATATGGTAAAAAAAAAAAAAAAGAAATTTGCCAGGTATGATGGCGCACACCTGTTACCCCAGCACTTGGAAGGCTAAGACAGGAGGAGTGCTGCAAGTTCAAGACCAGCCTGGGTTACAAACTGAGCTCAAGGTCAGCCTAAACTACATAGTGAGATCCTGTCTCAAAAGGACTAAAAGAAAGGGCCGGGCATTATAGTTCAGGAGCATAAGTACCTCCCTGCCAAACATGAGGTCCTGATTCCAATCCCCAGTACAAAAAAAAAAAATTTTTTTTTTTTTTTACAGTAAAAGACACACCATCATGAATCCCTCAAAGTACTCCTGAATTCCTGCAAACACACTTATCCCATCATTCTTACCTCACCTGAAACCATTCTGGAAATCCTTTTATGTGTCATTTAGTTGCATTGTGGGGGCTGCCTCAATGTCCTGAACTGATTCAAAACGTTTCCCCACTCTGAGCATCCTGACTCTAGGGAAAAGCCAGAAGCCCCGCAATGCCAGCTGTGGTGGCCAAGGACACAATGCGGTGTTTCAGGAAACGCTTTTCTGTTGAGTGGTACTCAGCAGCAGCATTCACTGCATTAGTTTTTGATTGCCCCTCATTAATACATTCACAAAAAAAGATGTTACAGTAATGCCTTTTACTGCAATGAATCATTTTACAATTTAAACATTTCTCATATATTTGACCACACTTAGTATTCCTGCTGTTTCTCCACATTGTAAATTGTGTAAAATTCCTATCATTGACAATGGCAAGCATTTTGCGAATTTGTCAAAAGTAGTAGCATCTTCAATATTTTACACTTAGGAAAAGTGACAGTCTCTATCATGTACTTTACTTTTTCCAAAATCTAAATCTCAGGGGCGAGAATAGAAACACTGAAATTTACTGGTACTGTGACTATACCACTGAGTCATGGGGAGTGGGGACGAGGAGACTACAGGAAAACAGGAAATAGCAGTGCCGTGAAATCAGGTCAGGCTTCAAGATCAAGTGGTACATCACGATGAGAGAGGGGTAGGGTCACCTTCCAGGGTTTCTCACTTTGCAGTTCATTCTTGCTTTCCTTCCTTCCTTTTTTTTGGGGGGTGGGGAGTGTATCAGGAATCGAACTCAGGAGCTGGTGCTTGTCAGGCAAGCTTTTATGCCACTAAGCTATATCCATAGCAACTGTCACTTTGCAGTTCTTAATGTCTTAGCTATTCTGACAGTGCTGAGGACCTTAAGGCTCAAAACTCTACTTGTAAACATCTATATAGACTCTTTGTTTTAAACTATTTGAGTTTTCTGCTGACATATAAATTCTTAAAATGAATTTACATCTGTTTTAGAAATAGAAAGCTGGGCGTGGTAGTGCATGCCTGTAATCCTAGCACTTGGGAGGCTGAGGCAGGAGGATGGTTGCCAAGTTTGAGAACAGCCTGGGCTAGAAAGTGGGCTCAAGGCCAGTCTGAACTGCAGAGCAAGACCCTGTCTCAAACAGACAAAACAAACAAACAAACAAAAACATAGAGATGTTAACCTCAGAACTGACAATATATGGTATTCCTACTTTTATCTGAATACAGATATTTTAGGCCTACATCTCTAGACTGTAAGCTTTTTTTTTTTTTTTTTTTTTTTTTTTTGCGGGGGGAAGTGTCACTGTGTAGTGCAGACTGGCCTTGAACTCACAGCAATCCTCCTGCCTCAGCCTCCCAAGTGCTGGGATTACAGGCATGCCCAGCAATTCCATCTTCCTTAAGAAACAACTCTACATGAAGGAAAAGCTGAAAGAGAACAAATACGTTTGCATTTTTTTTTTGTTACATCTCTTTGCTTTTATTTCTCTAACCTGTGTGCAAGATTTCAAGAAAAGGTAAAAACTTTATTCTACTAATGTCTCAACAGCCTCATGTCAACTGCTTAAACTAGACAGCAATTACACTAACCAATTTCAAAATTTAAACCAAAACCTAGCATCCTGGGGCAGACATCAAAGGAAAGCGTGTAAATAAACCTGAAATTAGGTGTAAGATATTAGATATCTTTATAGAGCAGCCACAGATTTCAATAAATCTCAAAAGGACTGTGATCTAGAAATGATTTAGAAGGCCAGGGACATAGCTCAGAGGCAAGCGCCTGCCTAGCCACTTGGAAGTTCAATTCTCAGTACCTCCCCCCCAAAAAACAAAAAAAAAACAAAAAAAAGAAAGAAAGAAAGAAAGAAAAGAAAATGATTTGGAGCTACCTGGGAACTTGTTAGAAATATAGAATAATCAAGACCTTTGCAGACCTAAAGAAATAAAATGAACATTTTAACAAAAGTTTCCAGGTGATTCCTATTCCCATCAAGTTAGAAGCACTGCTCCAGCTATGCCAAACTGCTGACCAAATCTCCACACTTTTTAAAAGTAGCTCTCATTTTTACTTCTGAGATGTTATACAGAGACTGTCTATGGAACTTTCAAAATATTTACTAGATTTTGCAGGGTATGGTGGTACACACCTGTAATCCTAGCACTCAGAAGGCTGAGGCAGGAGGATCAACTTCAAGGCTAGCCTGGGAAAAGCAAGATCCTGTCCCAGAAAGTTTTCTTTTACGTTGACTTCTACAAAAACCATCTGTCAACTCACCAGATACAGTGTTGGGAGTCAGCAGGTATGGATTAAGTGTTTACTAAATGTTTAAAGCCAGACTGCTCTAATCCCAAAAAGCTTTCTTTGTTATTTTTTTCCCCTCACAAACAAGGTCATACTATGTAGCTCAGCCCGGGCTCAAACTTGTGGCAATCCTCCTGCCTCAGTCTCCTGAGTGCTGGATTGACGCGCGCGCGCGTGTGTGTGTGTGTAACCACGCCAAATTTTAATAGGTTCCTAAAAGCAAAGTAATCCCGCCAGGCATGGTGGCTTATGCCAGTAATCCCAGCACTTGGGAGGCTGAGGCAGGAGGATTGTTGCAAGTTCGAGACCAGCCTGGGCTACAAAGTGAGCTCAAGGTCAGCCTGAACTGCATAGTGAGACCCTGTCTCAAAAAGACAAAACAAGACAACAAAAAAAACCAAAGTAATCCCAAGACACAAGCACCACACTACCTGAATGAATTAAACCTATTTCAGAGCCAGAGAGCTACATAAGAGTCTACTCTATCTGGTACAGAGGCGTGTTCCTATACTCCCAGGCACTCTGCAAGCTAATGTGGGAGTACAGGGAACTCAAGGACAGCCCAAGCAACCTAGCCAAACCCTCCAAGACTGCTCTAATTATCTGATGCTGTACAGGCAAATTTGTTTTGTCCACAGTGTTGTGTAGTATAAAATACTCCATCCAGGGGCTGGGGATTTAGCTCAGTGGTGTAAGTACCTGCCTTGCAAGCATGTGGTTGTGAGTTTGATCCCAGTACCGATTTTAAAACAACTCCATCCAGGTTCTGGTACATTAACTGAGTCAATTTCACAACTTTGCCTTTTGCTCAACTTTTTTAAAAAGCTACTTTATACATGTTAACTAAATCTTTCTACAAGTTAAAAATTTAAGCCTTTTTTCTCTTTCAGGAAGTTTGAAGTTTAAGAATTACTATTATTACTGGTTCTAGGAATTGAACTCAGGATGTGTCGCTGAGCTCTATCCCCAGCCCTATTTGTATTCTTTAAAAAATGTTCTTGAGGCTAAGGCAGGAGGACTACTCTGAGTTTGAGGCCAGTCTGGGGTACAAAGTGTTTGAAGGCCAGCCTAAACTACACAGTGAAACACCATCTCAAAAAAGACAAAAAAAAAAAAGTTCTTATAGAAACTTTAATGCAAATGCAATTTTAAGTTGTGATTATGTCATCTCAATCACTTACATAATCTTAAAAATGACTCACTTCACAGTATGCTACAGGACATAAGTCATCTGAGGATATTTATGTCCTTGTGCTATTCATCAACTATGGGTTACCAAGATACATGAAGTTTGTATCAAACAATCTTGAAACCAGTGCCCTTGAGAAGTCAATAAATAAGCCCCCAGGGTATACTCTATTAAATCCCCCAAATTTTGTAAGGCCTTTTTGTCTGTTATATCTTGATTCACTTCTGTAACATTTAGTAAATACACGAAATTTAAAATACTCATGTCCACTTCTTTTAAGATTATACACAACTGGACAGACATGGTGGCAAATGCCTGTAATCCCAGCACTTGGGAGGCAGACGCAGGAGGATCGCTGCAAGTTCCAGGCCAGCCTGAGCTACATGAGTTCAAGGCCAGTCTGGGCTACAGTGAGTCAGTCCAAAGGCAATCTGAACTACATAGCAAAACCCTGTCTAAAAAAAGAACATACTCGATTTTACTATTTTTTGCTTCCATTCATCCAGAGAAATAGTTCCCTGGCACTAAGATAATGTAAATTACTATGGCTTCACAAGGGGGTCATTATCTCTGTATTTCTCTTTGCTAAATCACTTTTATTTAACTCCAGTGTGTTTAATACTTGAGTATTACTGATAATACTGTAGGTTTACGTAAGCCATTTGTAATACAAGCTCACACAATTGGGCATGGTGGCACATGTCTATAATACCAGCACTCTGGAGGCTGAGGCAGTAAGTCATTTTAAGTTTGAGGTGAACCTGGGCTACATAATAAGCTTTCTTGGTTTTTGGTACCGGGGATCGAACTCATGACCACGCACTTACAAGGCAGGCGCTTATGCCTCTGAGCTAAATCCCCAGCCCCCTACATAGTAAGTTTTAAACAAACAAAAAAAAAATTGTATTATAGTTGATATATACAAACCCGTATTTATAGCAGCATAATTCATAATTGCTCTATCTTGGAAGCAGCCTACCTATATGTCCATTAATAGATAAATGTATAAAGAAAACATGATATTTAGAGACAATAAAGTACTAGAGTCATAAAGACAAGCCTGAAACATTTGTAGGAAAATGGATGCACTTCAAGACCATGTTAGTGAATAAATCAGACACAAAGTGTAAATAATGCAGTTTCTCTTATATGAGAAACCCAAAATACAAAGAGCAAGACAGAGAAGATACTAGGAAGTAGGGTGGTGTTAGAGCTCTCTCAAGTGGGACGAGTATGAAGGAAGGAAGAGAAAGAATGGCAGGAAAAGGAGCTATGTACATGTACCAGTTACAGCAAAGAATGGAATCACTGTATACTGAAAACATGGACTAAAATATAATACATACATACATACATACATATACATATATGTTGTTGTTTTTTTTTAAGGATTCCAGAACAAGTAAAGTCACAAAAACACAAAGAAAACCTGTTCCAAGGGACCCAGGTGAGGGAGACAAAAGAAAGCAAATGATAATTAGGATGTGTTTCTTTCCCAGAGGATGAAAATGTTCTAGAACTAGTGACGATGATCGCACAACTAGTGATGATCGCACAATTCTGTCAATGTACTAAAACTGAATTATACATCTTTTATTTGTTTTTGGAGATAGGGTCTTACCGTGTAGTCCATACTAGCCTTGACTCACAGTAATTCTCCTGTCCCAGCCTCCAGAGTCCTGAATTGCAGATGTGCACCACAACCTCTACCCTGTGTATTTCAAAAGGGTAAACTGGGCTGGAATGGGGGCATACACCTGTAATCCCAAGACCCAGGAGGCTGAGACAAGAGAATTTTGGCTGCAATTTGAAGACCAGCCTGGGCTACAAAGTGAGCTGCATTGATCCTGTCTCAAAAGACCAAAAAAAAAAAAAAAAAAGGAGGGGGGCACACAGATATAGCTCAGCAGCAAAGCACCTGCCTAGTAAGCTCAAGGTTGTGAGTTCAATCCCCAGTACCAAAAAACCAAAACAAAACAAGATAAATTAGGCCAGGGATATAGTGCACAGCACAAGGCCCACCTGGCAAGCATGAGGCCCTGAGTTTGATTACCAGTACCAAAAAGGGGGGTAGTATTTTATAGCATGTGATCTACATTACAAGAAAGCTTTTAAAAATAAATGGTTGCCAGGCATGCTGTGCACATCTGTAATCCAAGCACTCAGGAGGCTGAGGCAGGAGGATTATGTGAGCTCGAGGTCAGTCTGGACTACAGAGTGAGTTCAAGGCCACTCTGAACTACATACCAAGATTTTGTAGTAAAGAAAAAATAACAACAAAACAAACCTGACAGTAGTGGTGGCAGGTGGCCTATAATCCCAGCACTGAGGCAAAAGGATGGCCTAGAGGCCAGCCTAGACTATGTAAGTTCAAGACCAACCAGAACTACACAAGTGAGACCCTTTCTCAAAATAACAATGCTTTATTTTTTTTAACAATGGAGCTAGGAGTGTGGCACACATGTGTAATCTGAACACTCTAGCAGGCTGAGGCAAGAAGAATTCAAGTTTGAGTTCCACTAGACTATTTAGCAAGATCCTGTCTCAAAATACAAGGGAGTATAGCTTTGAAAAACAAAATAAAAAGTGGCCTGGGCATCAAACAAATTGAAATATTACTAATACTGTTATTTGTTATATATACATTTACCAAGTAGATTATGTATTATCTGGCAAATTAGCTGTGGTTAAAGGCAGGTGAATAAATCATAAGACTCATTTCCTGAATTTAAAAATGTGAATATGCTGACTGCAATCCCAGGCTGAGGCAGGAGGATGGCTATGAGTTCGACACCAGCCTGGGCTACATACACTGAGTTCAAGGCCTGCCTGGGCTACACACAGTGAGATCCTAAGAAAAAACTGAAAAGTTAAAAAACAAACAGTGAACACCTATTATACCACAGTTGATGGTTAAGTACCAAACACTTGCAAAGCTGTCACTTTTTTTGGTAGTTTAGCTACTGCTAAACACATGCAATATTCTGTACAAGCCTGTATGCATTAGCTGAACCTTCATCACTCTTTAATTTCATATTCCAGTCATTAAAGAACTTGTGACCTGTCCAGCCAAGCTTACAACAGTCAACTTGATCGTTTGCTCCAAGGTAATCACTGCCTAATAGTATGACAAGTGTTTGACAAAATGTTATCTAAAACTAGGTCAAAATGGGCAAAATCCAAGAAGAAAGCGTAGTATGCATAAGCCCAACATCAAAGCACTACGTAAGATTTCAGCAGTGCACATGCAGATAAGTGGGGAGCACTGGCTCTTCTGAGGAAGGGTCCAGAAATAAGTCAAATGGAAATGTATGTGTTCTGAGCAGCAATAGATAGTATGTTTCTCTAAGATGAAGATTTAAACCTTATCTTTTTAAATACTGCCATGTGTGGTGGTGCATGCTTCTTATCCCAGCACTGGAGAGGCTGAAGCAGGAGGATCACACTGAGCTTGAGCCCAGCTCGAGTTCAGTGAGATCAAGGCCAGTCTGAGGTATATAATGACATCTTTTCTCAAAAAAAGAAAAGAAAAAAAAAAAGCCCTAACAAGTACAAAGAATGGAAGTATACAATGTACAAGAAGGGTCACATAGAACGGAATTATATAACATATAAGAAGGGTCATAACCTAAAGCTTCCCTCTGAGATGTGTACAATGTGGAAATTAACAAATTATAAAAATATGCTTCACTTTCTTTAAAATAAGTGAGAAATCTGATGGTACTGAAAGGTAGGCGTGACGGGTATGGTGGTACACACTTATAATCACAGGACTCAAGGCTGAAGCAGGAGAACTGTTGTGAGTTGGACCACACAGAGTTCAAGGCCACCCTGAACTATGTAAGGAAACCTTCTCTCAAAAAACTAAAAGAAAAAATAAAATAAATAAAAAGAACTGCTAAGGGGCTGAGGGTGGGCTCAGCAAGCACCAAGGCACTTGTCCAGCACCCACAAGGCCAGAGTTAGATCCCCAGTACCTGTGGAAAACTGAAATGAAGTCAGTTAGCAAGAGTTACACAATGCAACATCAGTTAGGTCAAAGAATTTTGTATTTCAAGTGCAGTGAAAAAACCACTTAATGGTTTTTAGCAGATAAATAAGTGGCGCGCCTTTTAAAAAACCACTCTAACTGTTGTGCTGAATGGACTGCAAGACAACAATGAAAGCCAGAGTTCCTTATGGGGGAATGACAGCTAGACTGTGGAGGCAGAGGCTTTCAAACACTCGGTTGGGTGTTTTCTGATCCAGTCAATGAGAAAAATCAAAGAATCAAGAAGACCTAAGTTTAGCCAGGCATGGTGGTACAGGCCTGTAATCCCAAGCACTTGGGAGGCTGAGGCAGGAGGAGTATTGTGAGTTCGAGACCAGCCTAGGCTACAAAGTGAGCTCAAGGCCAGGCTGAACTGCATAGTAAGACCCTGTCTCAAAAAAACAAAACAACAACAAAAAAGAAGACCCAAATTTCTCTCAGGCTACTAGGTTGTTAGAATGACTTACTAGAGTAGGAAAGACCAGAGAGAACCAGAATTCAAAAGAAACCAAAACCACCCACATTGAAGAGAAACTCAAGAGATGATACCTGCCTTGTAGCAAGGCTCCATCTTCCTGTTTATCACTGTCCTCTACTGATGTAAACTAAGGAGACACACTATGGGGTACATAGACACACTATGGGGTCTCTGTGCAGACCCCATATGCTGAAATAGGCCAACCAGCAGAAACTATTCTTTGAGAGGCTGAGTGCATACTCCCAGGGGAGCTGAAGAAATAGTAAGCACACAGCCAAACCAAAGCTCACATGTACATTGAGACAAGGCTCCCTGCCACCTGCCATGTACTTATGGAAAGACAAAACTATTTTTTTCTTCCTCTCTTATTAGCACCATCACACCCTATCACATGACCTAGAAATCCTCTTTTTTTTTTGGATACAGGGTTTCACTATGCAATTCATGCTGCCCTGGAACTCACTAAGTAGTCCAGGCCGGCCTGGAATTCCCAGAGATCCTTCTACTTCAGTTCCCTGAGTGCTAGGATTACAGGTGCTTAAAAAAAAAAAAAAAAAGACCAGAGATGCCTCTGAGAGGTAGAGGGCTTGCCGAGCAGTGAGACCCTACATTCATCCATAGTACCCTCCCCTCAAAAACCACCTTTCCCACGTCATCTTTAACACTACTACTGTCCTTCCACTTTTGCCTGGTTTGTTAAAACAGCCCCATCTCTAACTTCCTTGCTCTGACCTATTTCCTAGGGCACCATCAGAATTCCCTCACATT
>PVLA01007515.1:0-103754 GCA_004027455.1 Hydrochoerus hydrochaeris | reverse complement strand
CTCCATCTCCATCTCCATCTCCATCTCCATCTCCATCTCCATCAGCTATATCTTTGCATCTTTCTTTCAGGGTTTCCCACAGCACAGGACTATGATGATGGAGAAGGAAGGTATATGGGCCAAGCTCTGAGATTTACCCTATTTGTCCAAAGGTACTTTTCCTACTGTGACCCAAGAGATAGAGAGCAAGTATAGTGTCAGTCTAACTGAACCGAGCAGGTGGGGACTATTGATATGGCTAAGGGTGAGCTTCAAATCCATGAGATGGGAAAAGCAAGAGATATAAATCTATCAGGAGGGTCACTCTGGCTCTTTCACCAAGAGCAAGGACTAGCAGAATAACTGCTGAGGGGCTGACAATGTGTTTCCCTTAGTGCTGGGAAACAAAGATTCTGTCCATAGCGTACTTGGCCATGAGAATAAAATACAGCCCTTTTAAGGTAGGAAATGCAGTCCAGGATGTCTACAACACGTGATCCACATGTCTAGCATACAGCAAGAATTCACTTGACTTGCAGAGAAAGGAGACTGTGCAACACATAAACAAGATAAGATTATCTTATGGAAACAGGCCCTGAGGTAACTTAGATATTGGTATTCACTCCCACGATAACATTAAGGAAGCTATCACAGATAACATTTGAATACTGAAAGGAAAAGGTGGTCATACCGAGAAAAATGAAGGCATTTTAGCAAAGAAATGAGATCTGGGAGAAAGAATCCAGTGGAAATTCTGGAACTAAAAAGCACAATGAAAAGGTCATTATGTGAGCCTAACAACCAATTAGAATCAGTAGAACTTGTCAATGGATTTGTTAATAAAATCATACAATCTGAAGAACAGAAAGATTGAAAAATTCAGGGAACCTTCACTGTCTGTTGAAATGTATTTGGTTTGTAGTTGGAGGGAAAAGTAGCCAGAAGGAAAGGGAATTTTTTTTGTTATTTTAAAGAGGAAAAAATAACAATAAGATAGTTTCAAAACAGGTTAGTAGGAGAGTTACAGCAATTAATGCACTGCATATTGTTGTCTTTGTAGCAGTTATTTGGAGTACAAGATACAGGCATGGTTTCTTGTCCAAAGAATATTAGCACAAACCTTTCTTTCCGATGAACTCAGAGGTACTAGCTGTATAACTATCTTAACTAGCTTGTGTATAAATACGTTTTTTTCTTGTTCTTTCTTCCTTTCTCTTTTCCTCCATCACAGTTTGTCTTTTCTTTTGAACAGTTTCATCCCAATTCACAATACCTATTGCGCATTTTGGATCTTATGTACTTGTTCAATTCTTCACACTAATGAGACAATATGATGTTTACAGATGAGTCTGATTTGTTTCACTGAAGAGTACGGTCTCGAGTTGCACCCATTTCCTTACAGAAGTCTCCGGTTTATCCTTCTTTATGGCTGAGGAGTACTCCTTTATTAAAAAACCCACATCTTTTTTATCCTTTCCTCCATTGATGGACATTTGGGTTGATTCCAAGACCTAGATATTACAAATTGTGCTGCTCTAAACATGGGTGTGTGTTGCTGTGGTACATTTTTAATTCTTCTAGGAATATACTCAGAAGGGGAATAGCTGGGTCTAGGTGGAATGGGACTTCTAATCCTATTATTTTTAAAAGAATCTCTACACTGATTTCCATGGTGGTTGCACCAGTCTCCACTCCCACCAACAGTGGAAAAGTGTTCATTTTTCCCAACAGCCCCTCTGGCATTTGTTATCGGTTGATTTTTTTTTTTTGAGCCATATTTTCTGGGGTGAGATGGAATCTCAGAGTTGCTTTAATTTGCATTTCTTGAACCACCAATGATGTTAAACATTTTTTTTGTGTATATATTTTCCAGTTGTATTTCTTCACCTGAGAAATGTGTATTCATCGCAGATGCCCATTTTTTGGGTCTTAGAATTTGGGGGTGGGTCTGATTTTTTTCACTTCTTTATAAGCTCTAGATATAAGTCCTTTGTCTGAGGGATAACTGGCTATAATTTTTTTCCCACTCTGTGGGTTGTCTGTTCACTTTGTTGGTGATTTCTTTTGTTGTGCAAAGGCTTTTTAATAAGGTGAGATTCCATTTGTTGATTCTTTGTAATATCAAGGGGAGAATATTTGAAATGCTAGTGACTGAAAAATTCCTAAATTGGATAAACATTATCAATTTAAATATCCAAAAAACTTAAAGCCCAAATAAAATAGTGAGGACCTAGTAACATCATAGTTAAGCCACTAAAATTTCACACCATTCAGATACAAAAATTTACTCAACATTGATCAAAGACTTAAGTATAAAACCTGAATATGGAAAACTACTAGAAGAAAGTGGAAGAGGAACATTTCTTAACTTGGCCTGCATAGTGTTTTTGTGTGTGTGATCCCAAAAGTACAGGCAACAAGAAGCAAAAATAGACAGATGGGGTGGCATCAAGCTAAAAGCCTTCCACAAAGTAAAGGGAATTGTTAACAAAGTAAAGAGAAAGTATTTACAAAGCATCTGATAAGGGACTTGCCAAAAAGGTATGAGGAATTCAATAGTATAGCAAGCAAACACATACTTGATCAACAAATGGACAAAGGCCCAAATGGACATTTCTCAGAGAAGACATCGGTCAGTGGCCAACAGTAGAAGGATAAGTGCTCAACATCACCAATTGTCAGGGAAATTCAAACCAAAAACTGAATGACATGTCACTTCACACTGGTTAGAGTGGCTGTTACTAAAAAGACTAAAGACCACAAGTGTTGGCGAAGGTGTGGAGAAAAGGGAACCCTTGTACACTTTTGGTAGAAGTATAAATGAATACAGCCATCGGAGAAGACTATGGAATTTCCTTAGATAGCTAAAAATAGAACCCCAGGGTCCCTTCCTTATTGGGGTAGGACAGGCTTCAAGCCCCTCAGTGAATCCTGAAACAAGACAGTATCAAACCCTGAATGTACCATATTTATTTCTATGCATAGGTACCTGTGACCAAGTCTAATTCCTAAATTAGGCAGAGTAAGAGATTAACAATAAAAATTATAAAACAGAGCAATTATAAGAATATAGTGTAATGAAGGTTTTGTGAATGTGATTTTTGTAATGTGTGACTTTTGTAATGATTTTTATAACAGTGTTTTGTGTCATGACCTCGTTCTTGTGGTACCATGAGAAGGCATCTCTCATTCATGACGAGAGGATGTCAGGCCAAGGGTGTAGGTGCTGTGGCCCAGTGCTAGGCTTCTCCATTCGGGCTACTCGAAGGTAACCACTCACACGGCATCGGTCAGTCCATAGCTGGGACAGCTGCCAAGTGTCTAACAGGTGGCCTGCACAGGTGGGGATGAGAGGAACGGAAGGGTGATTCGAGTCCCAGGCAGGAAGGAGGGAGGCAGATGTCTCGAGGTTTCATCATGCAATTTAAAACTCGTGAATTGTTTATTTCTGTCATTTACCATTTAGCCTTTTCAACCGTGGTTGACCAAGGACAACTGGAACCACCTGAAGTAAATTACAAATAAGGAAACAGCACTGTATTGCATAACAATGTATACAATGGCTAGCTTTCCTCTTAATTCTTTCTCTCTCTCTCTCTCTCTCTCTCTCTCTCTCTGTGCTTGTTGTGGTACAGATTTTCTGAAATTTAAATTTTGATAAATTTGTGAATCTTTTCCTTTATGGGTTTCACTTTTTAAAAAATTCTTCTTTACCTTACTAGATAGTAGTTGACATTTTCTTTTATCACTTTTCTTTTGCTTCCACTTTTAGATCTAAACTGTATAATGTAGCAATATATCTTTGTAAAAAATTCCCAGCATTTTTATTCATCATATCCAAAACTCTGGGTTGGGGGAGGAGTCCATAAACTGGACCTACACTTTTATTTGATTCCATATGGGTTGTCAATTGTTTCATATTTCCCGCACATTTTTTAAAGGCCTCTTCTGTCTTATGAGAAGTTTCTATCTTTATATAACTCTGTTTTTATATTCCTTCCTTTTCTATTAATCAATTAACCTTACAGTCTTCTATTTGTCAACTTAATCTTGCCAAGGTCACATTGCTTCAATTATATTTGCAGTATGGAAGATGTCATGCCCTGTACACCCTCGGTAATTACCTGGCAGGTATTTGTTAGTAACTGTTATCACTGTTTGGTTTGTTATTATGAATCGTATATTCTTGTGCTTATAGATTTCTTCACGGACACTGTCTTTGTTTAGTAATACCTTGGGATTTTGTATACTTATCTTGAGTTCAATCTGGTCTTAAATCACAAATTCATTTTTTTCTGTTCTAATAATTTATAAATATTCTTGGATTCTCTGTGTAAACTGTCATACTTTTACTCATAAAGAAAGTTTTAGACTTTTTCCCCCTGATCTTAGCTATTTGATTTAATTTTAATATGTTGGATTGGCTAGAATTCTAGTATATTGTTGAATAACAGAGATAATGGAAGATATCTTCATATAATGTTTGCTGTGATTTTCATAGAAATCATTTACCTTGTTAATGGTGTTCCTGTCCTAATTTGTCAAGCTCTGGTTTCCTATATGAGGGACTATTGAGCTAAGCTTCATCGGTTATTGAAAATATCATTTGTTATTTGTCAGGGTAGCACACTGCGTTGCTTCGCCTTGTGGGATGAGTCATCAGTTTTTTTGTAGGATTGGGTTTTTCCACGTAAACAATCCAGTGATTTACATAAAGTAAGTCAAGTTTCTTTCTTTCATATATGATTCCAAGTAGGGGGTAGAGGGGTGGAAAAGAGTATTTGTTTCATGGACTTAGATTTCTTCTTTCCTTTGTGTTTTAAGTGGACTTCATTTATGTGGTCAAAGTTTTTGCAATTAATTCCAGCTTTTCATCCAAGTCATAATCAGTTGGAAGAAAAACAGGGACTCCAGGAGGAGGAAGCATTTGTTCAGATGCTGAGATTGCCTCTCCTGGACGGCCGGGCCCGCCGTCTTGTGAGGGCTCATGCTCGAGACTCCCTGGCACTGTTCCCAGAAACTCTTTGGTTGAATTCAGCCACCGCGGAACCCCCGGACCAACACTCAGAATTATGAAAAATATAATACATTCTTGTTCTAAGTCATTGAGTTTTGGAGTGTTTTCTCTACAACAATGGTTAACTAAGGCATTGTGTGATGTTTAATTCCCTCCTTCTCCAGAGATATGTTCCAAATGTGTACACATTTATACGTCCAGATAACACACAGAGAAAGTTTTTAAATGCCTTTTTTTAAACGTTTTGTTGGTCCCAGCATAAGTCAGAGTACTCTGAGGTACAGGTGATCATTTTTGTGGAATTTATGTTGGATAGCCAAGGTCACAATGTGAGAAAAAAAGAGAACAGATTGAATATGTAAATAACACGGATTTTTAGGGCTGAGAGATAAATTTAAATTGCTTCAGTTTAATTGTTGTTTTAATTTAATTGTTAGGTGGAACTGTGTCTGACTGCAAATGTCAAGCTAGGAAAAAACAAACAAACAAACAAACAAACAAACCACCAGGAAGATATTGATGGGTGAGTTGGAACTATGAATTGTATTTACCATATTGATTTTTGTTCTCTAGGATGTGAAGTCCAGTTTTATGGAGAAGACCTGTGGTTACCTCTCTTTCCACAGGAATAGCATGACCAACCCAAGGCCAGGCTCCAGGCTCATTTGCTGTCCTTGATTAAGGCAGAGTGGGTTGTGTAGTCCTTCAGTCTCTTGATGGAATTCAGACAGACAAAAGCTTTTCAAGTTGCTTCATGGATGTAGTAGTGCCTTAATAGTAGATCTTCATTTTATTTTTACTGATAAAAAATTGACTTTTTGTCTAAGGATAAATAATATATCAAGGAAATGATCCAAGTAAACTCAATCAAAACTGATAAAGAGAGAAGCTGTCTTTTATTGAGCTGCCCAAGCTACCTAGTACAGGGTACTGGAACTGAACTAATAGCAATAATTAATAACTGCAGCTAAAACATACTTCATCTTCAAATGACACTTTTATAGGAAAGTTTAAATGAATGAATTAGAAAAATGAAGATTATCTTCCTGAGAAATCCAAAGAAAGCAATCGTTAAAGCAAAATAAAACATTTAAGAAACATTGATGTACCTTTCATATCTTTGTGATCAGAGGGTAAATTTGGTTATTTTTTTCTTTATCCTTAGCAAGTAGATTGGAAAATTAATTGGAAGGTGGAAAAGGGGCCATGTCACGGGCTGGAGGAAGCCACCATTTGCCCGGAAGGGAGCGTTAGCTTTCACTTTGGTTGAGTCCTAGGCATTGAACCTTTCTGTGGCTTAAGTATTATAGCTATGTTAGGGTGGCGCTGTCTTCTACTCCAGCTAGTCACCCACTCACGAGCTGCCACTTATTTTCAGGCTCCATAATTTGGGGAGCCCTCTCATCTTAGTACCCGTATTTCTTTTTGAAAATAGAACTGGCATTGAAAACACTTCCTTAGAAAAAGAGATTTTATAACCACCTAGCCATGGTTGTTTAACCATGTTGGTTGACTGAGATTTTCTTTCTAAACATACTAGTTGGGTAAAAGTTAAAAAAAAAAAAAAAGCATGAACATAAGTGCACCACTGTTTCTTGGTGCTTTCTGCCATCATAAGTTATTTCACATTTAAGTAACTTTTTGAATTTATTTATTAGTGGAGAATTGAAATAAAAATATAACAGAAACTTGAAAGGTAGAAGATTCAATTCATAATGGGCTAAGAAGTGAGGAAGTCATAAAGGTCTGCCTGATTTTGCAAATAAGAGAGATTCTGAATTGTCTTCCTCTGTGTCTTTTGGGGTAGAACTAGAAAAAAAAATAGGAAGCATGGAGATATAGGTCAGGGTCTGGGATTCAAGTTGAACAGAGTCAAAAATAAATAAATTTAGAAATGGGATCAAATGATCTTGTTATATACAAACACAGCTCCCAGTATTTCTCCTTTTATAGATTTATGACAGTGGAAAAACACTTAATCTGTACGTAACATTTTACAGGCCTACATAGATTTAAAACTCCATAAGGGCAAGGACTAGGTCTGTCTTGTTCAATCCTTAGCAGTTGATCCATATTTACTCCATCCCTAAAATCCCAGCACTTGGGAGGCTGAGGCAGGAGGATCATTGCAAGTTCGAGGCCAGCCTAGGCTATGTAGTGAGATCAAAGCCAGCCTGGGCTACATAGTGAGACTGTGTCTCAAAGAATGTGTAAACCAAGTGAATGAACTGCTTTATGGAAGACTAGGAACAACTCATAGTGTAGATTGATAATTCTCCAAAATAGTATAACAGAGAGGTGATTGTTGATCTTATGAATGAGAGTCTCTGTCCTCCCTGCAATCAACCTTCTTTGTGAAAGTAGAAAAGGCTTTTGGATATGGGGTTCTATAGATACTTGGATTTCAAACAGTTAGTTTCCTCGAAAAGCCTAGATCATTACAAAAAGTTCCTCTGTACTTCAAGAATCTGCCCTTGTCTGGACTCCTGGTTTTTCAGCACAGACCAAGTAAATATCTGACATCATAGTGGAAGCGCAAATGATCTTTGCCGGCTGAGAGGGCGGTGTTACGGCTCCCGTCATGTTTTAGTGCAGGAGAGATGCTTCTTGTGCTGATGGCATTTTCTCTTGAGTAACAGTGGTTTGAAAAATTATAAGAACATTATGAATAAATGGGCTGTAGTAAGTTATATGTAAGCAAATCATATCTTCTGAGTGGGTTGGAGCAGATGATAATTCCAAGGGCCTATGGAACAGGACCAGAGTCCACGCTGCAAAATATGAGAAGTCATTTACAGCCAAATGCAAGAACAGTGGCGTGATGGTAATGAAGTACACAATGTGGAGGAATCAAGTTAGTCCTCCTGCTTCATTTAGCACCTATTGGTATGTGGTAAAAGTTATAAACCACTAACTAGAACATGAGGTTGGAAAGTCTATTGGAAATAATTTTAAGGAACTTTTTCCACTAAAGCAAGCAATTCATTTCTTTGTGGACCATCATTTAGTGAGGAGAAACATCACAAGAAAAGGTGTATTCCTTGTTTTTCTACATTTTTCTCCATAGATATGGATGTGTTTTATGGTGGAGTATTATAGAAATGAGAAATGTTCTTTCCATAGTGCGAGTCTTAGGTCTGCAATTTCAGGCCGAAGAGAAAATGCAGGAAGGTTTTGAGTGTGGGGAGGCAGCAGTTAAAACTGAAGTCAGTTCAGAGTAGTATGTGAATATAGCCAAGGCTTAAGGCTTAAGGCTCCAGTTTCAAACTGACAAAAGAAAGCAGCACCCTCAGAATGAGGTCAGAGGCCTGAGAATTGCCTTGAAGGTTGTGATGAAAGGGCAGGTCTCAAGGCAGCTCTGCTGAGTTCTGCCTATTGCTCCCAGACCGCTGCCAGCTCCTGCTGCCTTTTCAGCTGGCCTGTTGGCGGGTTGGAGGGTGTGAAGAACCATGCAGCTCTTGGTAAGGATTTCGTGTTAATGAAGATCATCCTAAATCAGGCTGGGTCATCTCTGGGCATCTTGTTACTGCAGGGATGGCAAAAGATGTCAAAACACTTGTGTTAACCTATGATTTTGGGGTAAGGGGGAGGGGGAAAAGCAGCAAGCCACGCAGGAGGAGCTGCACTAGTGCAATGAGCACAGCCAGGCTTTCTGCACAGGTGAGACTGTCAAAGATGCCTTGCTGAGGGTGGCAGAGGCAGGGTGCTTCCAACGGACAGAATGAACATGGGCAGGGGAGGACTTGCTCTCTTTGAAGGTTGAATTATCCAGGAGGACACTTACAATCAAATGAAATGCAGAATCTTTTTGGGAAAAGAAATCAAGTAGGAGTTAATGATCTTTAAACTATTCCTGATTGCAACTTGAAATGCCAAAGTAAGCAGAAATATTAACACAACAATGGCATTCTAACTCAAAGAATGTTTAGTTTTAAATACTTGTGTAAGGATGTCAGCTGCTTACTGAATGCTCCTGAAAAGGAAGAGGGTGTTTTCAAGTGCACCCTACCAGACCTGGAACCAGGATAACAACTGTAACCAAGAAACAAAAGATCAAAAAACACCTAAGTCTTTCGCTACTGCTCCACCATTATTTTTTTAAAGAAAATTGTAGAGCCACCCTTTATGGCACATCCCAACAGTGGGCTTCCTTTGGTCTTTAATTAAATACATGCCTCCAACCTAATTAAAGTGTGTGAACTCATTGACTTTATATCAAACTAAGGCTAGAGCTAGCCAGTGATTACAGAATAGAAAAACAGAATCTGAGAATTTCTAAGGCTTCTAAATAGTATCAAATAAGTGAGCTTATTTAGTGACAGGAGGTGGATGGGGAGGGGAAACAAAAAAGAATCAAGATGTGTTGTGTACATGTACCTCCTCCCTAAAATGAATGTAAATTTCATACATTGCAAACAGGTGCTAATAAAAAGTTTAAAAAAACACTGCATTGAGCTCAGAAAGCTTCTTGGGGCTAAGATGTGTTTCCACTCTGTTTATCTTAATATTGAATCAAGTTTTTGTTGGCCAGGTCAGCAACTATCTCATGAAAATGTTGAAATTATCTCACTGCACTGGAATTTTGGTTTATCCTCTGTGCTTGTCAGGGAGTGGGTCACTCTTTCTCTTGTTGCAATGCCGTTTGCCCTAATTAGGATGAACGGGGGAGGCAGAGGCAGGGAAGCACATACTGACCATCTCATTTCAGTGTGAAACATCTGTCACTTTGGCCTCAAAGAATTGTTCTGAAATTTCACGTCACGGATGGGACTCTGTGGTAGTTCAAATTAATGTGTGTTTTTTAACTTCCTGAGGAAGGTCAAAGGTCATCTTTTCAATCATTACCTAATCTAGTTTTGGGATCCGAGAGTGATATGAAATGGGGTAAAGAGAGTTACAACCAAAATTTGGGATAAGCTTGCCTTAATTCTTCACAGTATAAGGTATAACTGAGAGCAGGGTAGAACTCAGTGGAACCATATAATTTATTCTCAAACCTGGACAGATTTGAAAAGGATCCTGTTAAGAATTAAGTCAGGAGAACAGGACTAAGTAGAAGTAAGGCAAATGTCAGTTTAGCCCTCCGATTGTATTTCCAAGCCTACACATAATTTCTTCAGCTTTCTAGTGTCTTCATTAGCTAAATAAAAAATGTACCTACCCTTCACAAAGATAAGCTCTTTATTCTTCAGCGCTGTGTCTTTATGAGCATACGTGATGTTTCATAAACCCTGTGCCTCTCTGATCTTAGCAGGAATACACATTGATGATTTGAAAAATGAATTGAAGTAAGTAACTGTGAAATAACTGACCACAAAGAGTTCCAAGGGGTCACATGCACAGATCTCTACTCTCTGAGGTAGAAAGGAAGTACACTTATAAAGCAGTAAGTGATGCATGAGTGATAAACATTCTAGTTGTTCAAAAATAATAGATTAAGTAGTAGATCATTAACTATCAGAGAAAATGGAAATACAGGTGGTACCTCTGTTCATGAACTTAATTCTTTGCATGATTCTGGTTGCAAACCGAATTGGATGAGAACCAAATCAAACTTTCCCACAAGGTTGATATTGAACCTAACCACTGAATTTGATTCAATTCTTGTTCAATTCGGTTTAACCAGAAAAGTGGAAAAAATTAAGTTCGTGAACCGAAGTACCACCGTATATTGTGGTGGGTTTCATTCAAATCTGTGTTTACCTTTTCCCCATGTATTTGACTTATTTTGACTTACTTTATGCTCTTCAATCATAATTCAAATACAGAAAGTCATCTAGTGCTAGAAAAAAAAGTATTTGCAAACAACTGAGAGTAAAAGTTTTATTTACCTATCAGCTTATTGGTGTATTGGTTTATTGGTACTGGGGGTTGAACTTGGGGTCCCACACAAAGTGGGTATTCTACCACTGAGCTGACCCTCCAGCCTGAGAGGAGTGTCAGCCACTGCTCTCCGGGTCACTTTTGAAATTGTATTGAAATTGTTCTTCAGTATCGAAGCTATCATTCTGAATCAGGTGTAAATCCTACCAGCTCCACTTTGTGCTGTTCTTGCTTCTGTGAGAGTGCAAACACAAGGCCCCTACACAGAAAGGCTCCCTGTGCAAACGCAGCTGAGAGCCAGGCTATAGGGCCCTGCAGACCAGCTCTGCACTTTCCCTTCTGAACACTCTCCCCACTCTGCTCTCCTCTGCCGCTTCCTGCAGGGTGGCGGCCTCCTCATCGGGCCACTATTCTGACATCTCCCTGTTTTAATTTACATACTTTCTTTTCATAGCTAAAGTCCTTGCTTTCCCTCCTTACTTTGGCCTAATCTATCAACTATTATTGTATAGCGTTTTCCTAATGTGGAAGGCAAAATATCTGTTCATTCAGTTAATACATTTTATTAAGAACCGATTACGGTCCTGATGCAGGAATCAGCAGAGAAGAGGAGATGGAAATCTTGCTCTCGAATAAAAGAAAGATGATGGGGAACAGGGAGAAGGGCTTTGTGGACCCGGGAAGGGAACCCAGAGAGGAGGGGAGATGCAGAGGAGTGGAGGGGAGGAAGGTGAGGAAAGCATCAGTGTGCCATCCAGGTGTGCCAGTACCCTGTGTGGCTACAGTATCGACTGTAAACTGGTGCAGGAAAACGACCTAAAAAAATCCTGCTTTCAGAATGTTGGAGGGTAAAAGAAGCCACCTTTTCAGGTTTATCAAAAAAAAGATGAAATATGTATAAATCAACCCTTTTTATACTTTATTAGTTCTCTTTAATTAACGCTCTGGCATTTATCCTAGAGTATGTATTGCATTTATATTACATGTACATGCTAATGAATAGAAAAGTGGAAATAACAGTAAGAGGCTCATTTTGCATCTGAGGGTTTGCGTGTGATCGCATAGCACATACGCAGTGATTTGCTTTAGGCACTTACTAGATCATTTCCCTTTTTTCTTGTTATTAAACAGAATACATTTCCATATCATCATGTATAAATTCAGCTTTTAATGGCTTCTCAGTGCAGTTGTGCTTTGTCTCTGTCGATGGGACATTCAAGATTGATTCCAAATTTCGGCGCTCCAGACCCAGACACGCTGTCTGACATATGTTCCTTTGCACAGATGTGAGGACTCTTGTGGGAGAGCCCCATGGCTAAGTCAGAAGAGAAGGTGCATTGCATGTAGAAAAACACTGACTATCACAGGATGTTCTTCAGAATCCTGAGAAAATCAGTCTGGAGGGAAAGTGTCAAGTATAAAGGAAGATAGTTTATTCTAAAGTAGCAGGACATGGCTGTATTTCCCTTTTATTAGAAGCAGAAGTCTCTGTTATTAATTTTTTTTGAGGCAGGGATCACTGTAGTGCAAGCTTGCCTTGAATTCCTAGCGATCCTCCTGCTTCAGCCTCCCGAGTGCGTGTGCCACCATGTCCGGCTCTCTTATCAACTTAACAATTTGAAATGATAATTGTCAAAAAATACAGACAAAGGAAACAACATTTTTGCTGCATTCTTTTGGTGTAAATCATAAAGCTTCACTCATTCAAAAGAGTACCAGGGCTTTTTAAAAAAAAGTTTATTTAAACAGCTGCTTCTGAAAACTTTAGGGTGATAGGAAAGAACTTGTCAAGGAATCAACATTTTAAATGATCAAGAATTAAAAATAAATTTAAAATTACCTCTTGCCCAACCTCAATTCTGATTTCAAATTAACAGAACCACTCCAGGTTGAAGACAGTTACTTAAAAAGCTTAGCAAAAGGAGTTATTGGGAAGCCAGTCTTAATTAATCAAGTAACTCCCTTCTCTGTTTCTTCTGCTCCTGCTTTGTATGCATGGCTCGTCTAGTGTCGAATTTACCTCTTGGCCTGTTTTTATTTTTGCCCATCTCGGTTGAGAGGTCCAAAAGCAACCTCATGAACCAAGAACCAAAACTCCAAAAGGATTTGTTCTATTAGAGCCTGCATTGTTTGACACCGTGAAAAATATCACATCTCTGATGACAGGAGTCCTGGTTACATGCTGAAATGTCCTTCATCCATGTTCCTAGCTGAGCTTTATAGCTGCTGCTGCAGCAGTTAACATAGTATAATGTTGGCTCAATTTCTGAAGATTAACTGTCTGTCTGTCTGTCTGTCTCTCTATCTCTCTTTGGGAGCGTCAGATAGCAGAGTCTTTTCAGGAAAGTGTCATTTTGGGCTTTCTCCATTTTATCCACTGAAAGTAGATTATATTACCAAAATATTAACTAAATGTATCTATTTTTCAGATGATAGGGAAATGATAATAATAAGAAGCTAATTTTACTTTAATAAGGGAGCTCAGGAAGGAGATCTAAATCCAGGGCCAGTCCAAGCTGCACTTGCCCACCCAGCCCCCTTCCCTTCCGTGCTCCTCACGACGCATCACCTCGGGTCTTCCTGACCATTCAAGTTAGATGATCACGCCTCACAGAATATTATCTAGTGGGTTCTTAAACAATATTTTAAATGAGATGTCCATGATGTATTTATCTATTTTGGAGCAAATTTATTATGAAAGCCAAAAAAAAAAAAAAAAAGACACTGTTATCCAGCTGTACCTAATCTTGAGAAATTCAGTTAAGGATTCGCTGCTTGTTTCTGGAGGGGTAGCAGCTATTTTTTCCAAGGCCCACTGCTTGGGTCTTACCTCCCTAAGTCTACCGTTTTATGTTGATTGGCATCCAACAACAGATTTCCATTTTGATCGTATTGATGTAATTCAGGGTCGATCTGAGCCCCTCATATTTCTACTTTTGGCCACTCTGCATGTATAATATACCCACCAGATTAAAATCCACCCATAGTCCTCATTAAGTATAATTTATACTGCAATTATGAGAGTAGAGTTGCAGTTGACTAGTTGATGTAATTTTTTGGTAGACTTTTCAATTAAGCATTTATTAAGTTCCATTTTGTATTTTGGAGCCGATAATTCACTTTTTCAGGTTTTTAATAATTTTCATAGACCTTTAAAAAAATCTCATAGCCCAATGGCATTGGACTGTAATGACTAATAGATAAAATGGCCCTCATGATGTTACTTTATTAGAGGAGTGTGTTTAAACCTCCATTAAAAATGAGCTGCCTTCTAATAAATGCGTGCTTATTTTTTAAAGCAAACTATCATCCTAAATTACCTACATCTATTGTGATTCATTCATTTTTTTAAAAAAATATGCTTTTTTTTCTTCACAGATGATTGCCTTTTTTATTTTCACATTAGATATTTAGGATATAAAGGTACATTCTCCTTTACAGCAGTGTTGATAACTTGCCACTCCTGGTCTCTTTTTCATCAGCCTGCTTGTTTCAGCAGGGAAGCCTCGGCCTGGCAGAGAACCCTAAGGAAGGAGCGGATGACTCCCAGCGCTGCAGCGCCCCCCACGGGGACCAGGCGCCTCCTCCACCCGCCTTCCCAGCGTGTGACCTTGCTAGCAGGTGCATAGCAGTGTACTGAGCCCCGCTTTGCAAAGTCAGGGACAAACACAGCTGCGGGACGCTCTGAGAAGACCTTCAATGCCCAGTGCCAAGACATAGGCACCCTCGGTTCATGGAGTTCAGAGATCCTCACACTTTTTAAAACGGGCGAGTGTTTTGGGAGAGTCTGAAGACTCTTCTCTGGCCAGTTGAAAGTTACCTTCTTTGTGGAGTTTTGGTGAATTTCCATCCCTCATCTAACCGGACAGACCAGAAGTGGTTTTCCTGCTCTAAGCTGCCTCATCAGCCTCCTTGCTGTCTGGGTGGAGGAAATGCACTTCCGTCTTCTCTGAGTGTCCAGAGTCATTGAAGCCCCGTGCAAGTTCTGCAAAGAAAGATTTCCATAGACGTGGGTGCGTAGTGATAAAGGCAGTAAAAGTTTCAGTGCTCACATTAGGAAAACAAAATACGTCATTAAATCTCACATCTTGCTTTTTGGGAGGTCGGCAAAGTGGCACATGCCTGTCATCCCTGCTACCTGAGAAACTGAGGCAAGCGGTCTTTGAGCACAGGAATTTGGGGCCAGCCTGGAGAACATAGTGAGATCCTGTGTGGAGGGAAAAACTGCTTTCTGATACAGAGTTTTATAGTCTGATTGCACTGTGGTAGTTGATAGTTAATTCCAGGGTAAATCACAGTGACACAAGAAGGTTATTTTTTAAAAAAATGTTTTTTGGTTGCTACCCTTCAGTCCTGAAGGCAAGCATTGGTTGCATTCTTATCCCCATCTACATTGCCTTTCCCTAAAAGATTTCCACTTCACGCCTCTGATGGGCCTTAGCTTTGGGCTGTGTACAGAATTCATTCTCTCTTGCTTGGAAAACCTGAACATAATGTACAAAGCTCTGGTCATGCTGTCCACTTTTAGAAGATGGCTTGGAATTCACAGCAGCAGGAGCGAATGTTCTGGAATGCTGGCCAAAGGGCAAGAAACCGTGTCCTCCCCACACATGTAGGAAAATAAAGGTACGGAGGACAGAGCATACTACTTATTAAAGGCTTTGAAAAACACCACGCCTCGGTAAATATGCCTCGGGAACTAGGGAAACATGCCGGGCAGCAGGGGACCTCAGCTCTCTCAAGTCTGGTTTCAAGGTGAGGACAAAGGCACAGACACAATGCCAGCTTTGGGGGAGAATGAGCCCGGGATAGGAAATACACATTAAACAAGCTCAGAGTCCTGTGTCGTGGACTTGGTGAGGTTTTGTCCTCCTAAGAGCTGTTTGGGATTTCTGAGGACTCTTCACTAGGTAACCAAGACGCTGTGCTTTCTTCTGTCCCCCTATTAACTACTTAGCAGGTTTCTGTCTCTGGACCCTCAGCTCCTGCGCGGGCTCTTTGGAGCTCTGTAGGGTGAGTCTTGGTCCAGCCATGCTGACGCCAGCTCATTTTCCTGTCTCCTTAGCTTGCAGAGGTGAATATCATCGCCCTCAGTGAGAGGAACCAAAGAAAATCCAATAACTGGCTCATGGTGAGCTATGGTATTGACCCTCCCCATGCACAGGCGAAGCAGCACAATTATTTATGGTTGTGTGAGGCATAGTGTAAGATTCTTGGCCACCCTGTGGCCTGCTGGAAGGTGACAGCAGCATTCACACCCACCTCAGGGCCAACAGTCTGTCATGGAGATATGCCTGTTTGGAAGCAATGTACCACACTCTCTTAAAGCATCACAGCAAACAAGACAAAACAAAAACATTCACTTAAAAAAAAGAATAAAAATTTGCCAAACCAGGGAGCAAATATATATTACTTTGTACTTCTAGGCTATAGTTGTATACAACATCTCGTGTACACAGGTAACTTTGCCCATATTTACACAGCTAAGTCTGAAGATGAAAGTTTAGCTAGAAAATAAAATTGTCTGGGGGCAAACTGGTACAATTCTCAGTGTTTTGAAACAGATTACAAATAATATAGAGAAAAAAATCCTAAGTGTTAAAGTTTGAGGTGTTTTCCTCAGTGTAAAAATATTTCTCAAAGAAGGATCTTTGATACTCGGATATCCTCTCTTGGTAGTCTGTTGATGAACAGAAGTTTCATATTTTAATGTGAGCCAATTTATCAGCTGTTTCTTTTAAAGGTAGTGCTTTCTGAGTCCCATTTAAGAAATCTTCACCTGCCTAAAGATCAGAAAGATATTTTCTTCTAGAAGTTTTATTGTGTTATCTTTCACACAGATCCCTGTAACATACGTAGTTTTGAGTTTTGGGTATGGAGTAAGGTGGGAGTGAAGTTTCATTTCTTCCCAGTGTGCATATCCAGAAGGCTCAATACCATCTACTAAGAGATGATGGTGCTGCCCCAGCTGTGTTGCACCCTCTTTACCAAAATCCCAGGGTGCATATATGCCTGAGTTTATTTCTGGAGTCTGTAGGCCATTTCACTGATCTGTTTGTCTATTTGTTACACTTTTTCTCACTGTGTTGCTTTACAATAAGTTTTAACATCTGGTAAAGTAAGTTCTTCAACTTTATTCCTCTTCTTAAAGAATGTTCTAGCTATTCTTGGCCCTTTGCATTTCCATGTAAACTATAATATCACTATGTAAATGATAGTATCACTATGCAGATACCCTGAAGTTTGATTTCTATTATCCATTTGTTCCCCCCTGATTTTCTATATGAATTATTCAAAGGCTTATCGCTGCTCTGATGATAAAGTCCAAGTTTTTAATCACAGCACAAGCATTGCTTTACTTTCCCATATTATTTAAGAGGCAATTAAATATTCATTTATTTCTTAGATATTCAGATGTTCATTGAATATCAAATCTTTTAACCATTCCAAAAAAGAATTATGCTTTTATACCTTTTCTTGTTTGGAAGTTCTTTTTTTCAGTAAAGACAGAGATGATTTCTTCTTATTATGTCACATTTCCTGTTGAGCGGTTTAGCACCATCAGGAGAGTCTGCAGTCTTGGGCATAGTAATGTAACAGGAGATGCACACACACACACACACCCGTTAGTTGCCCAGGTAACAGTTCCTGTTCCAGTTCTGGTTACTTCTGTCTCTTCGAAACAGCTGGTCACTGTGATGCACATTGTGTAAACCAATCCCCAGCTGACAAGCCCTCCTGTCTCTGCACTTCCTGCTTGCTCATCTCATATGAGCCCTAGACCACCAGAGACCAGGGCCTGATATTCTGGGAATGATCCCAATCAGTGCCTGTCAATGTAAATAAATCTGCCTCACAATCCTGGGTGTCATTTTGGTGTTTCCTGCTGTTGCAGTTATGCTGCACTCAGTTGAATGAAACTAAACTTAATTAACTAGTAACTTATACTATACTAAGTTAATATAGTAAGTTGTACTATCCTAAGTTAAAATTTGGCATAGTTATCCCAAAGATCCATTGTTGGGAAATACCTTTACATTGAGAAAACTTTAACATTCAGGGTTTTTTCCCTCTCAATTATTTTTAACCTGTTTCAAAACACTGAGAATTATATTAGTTTGCCCCCAAACAATTTTATTTTCTAGCTGAACTTTCATCTTCAGAATTAGCTGTGTAAATATGGGCAAAGTTACCTATGTACACCAGACCTATTGCTGTAGGACTCTAGTCTGTGGCATAGCTATCCTGCGCTTGCAGTGTATAACTGTACACGTATTCTCCTGGCTACTCTGCTTTCTCTACCTGGAATACCCATTCCACTCCTTTGGAAACTGGCCGACTCTTACTCATTGTGTCAGATTTACTTTAGCTCCCTTTTCCTTCAGAACCTCTTCCTTAAACCCCGGTGATTAAAATGGCTTTTCGGTCTGTCTCTACTTGGAACTTGCCTTCCCAACTTGAAGCTATATTTGTTTTACACATCTGCCTTATCTTGTGTGTCTTTTTCGTATTTGTGCACTATCACCTTGCACTTCTGTCTCATGCTAAGTATTTATATCATTCAACAGTGTTAGCAATCTTCAATCTAGATCATTCTTTATCCACAACAGCTGCTGCAAAATCTAAGGTCTTTATTTGGATGTTTGTTGTGAGAGTTTTCATGTTAGATGCTACTTTTTTTTTTTTGCATCCAAACAATATAATAATAACCCCATCCGTAGGTAGTATTCTAAGGGCTCTGGTTTTCTAAAGAAGTTGGGACAGTAAGTCCAAATGGAGACATCTTACTTGGAGACACTTAGAGATTTCCTCTATTTCAGCCCTCGGCATTTCTGATCCGGCTTCCTTCTTGGATTCACAGGGGCTGATCTAAACTCAGAGGCTCTTCTAGCAAAGCCAGGCTGAAAACTCAAGTCCTTTTCTTAGAACTGTGCTGCTTTAGACAACTTATTCAAACAGGAGACACGATTCAAACAACATTGCTAATGGAAATCAAATGAATGACTTGGCCTTCCCCTTTTAAAGACATCCAAACAATACCCAGAATGTTTCAGTGCAGCTCTGAAAGTTCTTCACACAAATGATTTATATTCGCCGTCATTAGTCTCAATGGACTGGATTGAAATCCTACATGGGGAAGAACAAACTATTTTTGACCACCTTGACTGACATCAATAAGCTATACTGTCTTCCTCTCTCTGTGATTACATTTCTTTGCCTTTGTGTGTATGCTGGGGAGAGGGGGTCAAGTGGGAATGCATTGTGCTGCCAATAAGAAGCAGTTGTTTCTTGTAGTCAAACTAGATTGTTCCAAAGAAGTGTTTCATTGAAGTGTTTGCTTCAAAATGGCACTGTTCTGCTGTGAGAAGAGACTTCCAGTTAAAACATTTAATTAGTGCCCAGTTTAGGTGGCCAGAATGATCAGTCAGCCTGTGTTTTGGAACCTGAGTTCGTACATTCCTTGGGATTGGTAAGTGAGCTATGCCCAGCGGATGTGGTCAGCTGTGAATAGTGTGTGTGCAGTTCACATTGGAGAACAGACTTGTCTCCAGCCCTTGAAGGATGGCTAGAAAAGGATTGGGGGAAAGTGGGTAATTCAGAGGTGATGCTTCTGTATTTTCTCCTGAGCCAGTAATGAAGGTTTCTCTGGTTTTGGAAGTCTCAGAGGACAGGAAGACTACATGGAACTGAAATGAGCAGGGTCACACTTGTCCTGGTTAGAATATTCTCTTTCCCTCAGGGGAATTATGACCTTGGGTAGTGACTTTTGACACACTGGGTTTTAAGTAAATATTTTGTAGCTAACACTGTACAAATAAATTGCTGTGGGGGGAAGAGAGAGATGGAAAATATGAGTGTTATTGTGTATCTGTGACAAGTTCTGTTCTTCAATCAGATTTATCTGCATGCTTATTTCTTTGACATAAATCAATTGTTTCATTTGTCTAAACATGATAGGAATCTCTTACCCAAATTTGCCTCCAGCCTTTCTATGTTCCTTCTAGTCAAGGAGTAGCGGGTAAGCTAGGTGCTGTGTGCCCAGCTTCCTGTTTCACTGTACAGAATTCCCCAGAGGTATCTGCCACTTCTTCGACCCTGGCTTCATCCTCAGAGAGGCAGGTGGCTCATGATCCCCACCTTGCCTGTGACACTTTGTCCCTGTGACTTAGAGTGTGTCATTGCCCAGGGTGCTGTGGCCTGTGTCCTCATTCCTATAACAACTCAGCTATTGAACCTGAACTTTTTGAACTGAGCTAAATGTCTGTGCTCTGAGTTTTCTTTTGCCAACTCGTTGGTTCTCAATAAACATATGAGAAGGAATATGTAGTATTCAGAACCGATGCTTATTATCTTCAGTCTGTCTTTGTGTAATAGGTGAGGCACATCTTGAGATAAAGGACTCTTTCGTTCGTATTTTTCATCTTTGTGGCCCAAGAGTTTAGCCAGAATCCTGCATAGAATATAGAAGGTGCTTAATAAATGTATGCTAACAGAGCTGATGGGAAACGTGTTCCTATCTTGAAAACAAGCAGTTGTATTGCCCCTCCAGAGGGCAAATGCAACTGCTTTGAAGTCTCCAAGAGGCTGAAGCCAAGTGCTGACTGACACAGATGTGTTGTCATAGTGTCACCAACATATTGTTTACTCAAGTCCTTCTGCCTTGAGTCATTTGGCTGGTGAAAGGGAAAGTGCGGGTAACTTGCAAAGGATTCCTCGCTGGTAGATACAGCAGCCCCTGCCCTGTGTGTCTCAGGAGAGAAATTGACATGATCTGATTAAATAGTCTGGTGTGAATAATGTTCATTAAGAGCAATGTGTAGAAGAAAGTTTTGCTAATGTTAAAGACTTATGGGGAAGTATCAGAACAAAAAATAACTACCTTTGGGATATTATTGTATTAATCCATCATTGAAGTTCTGTATTTTCTTTTCAGGTTTATTTGTTTTGATGCCTACTAGTGAGTTAGTGTTAAGTCAGGGAAGATAAGCAATATACATATGGTTTGTGAGGCAAAATAAAGCACAATTGCTTTGATACACATGTCACATTTGTTCAGAGTTTATTTTCATAAAATGAGCTTTGTGAACTTGGTAATTGGCAATGAATGCTTGAGTTGGATGTCAAAGATAACATTCTTGAGAAGCTTTGTGAGATATTTTAGTCTGTTCAGAAATTAATATGAATAAAAATGAGAAGGCTTTATCAGGGGAACTTGGTACCTCTAAAAACATATATTTTTCTCAATAGCCTGGAAATTGGTTTCTTTGTTCTAAATCCATCAGAAAACCAGAAAGAATTTTGTTTCTTTAGATTCTAAAATGTAATATGCTACTTATTGTCAGATACCCAAAGGAGCATTGAAAGTGAAATCCCAACTTAGAAAATGAGCATGGTAGGGGAGGAGAACTATTCAAGTCAAAAGCCAAATAATCTAAGACAAAAACAAAACACAGTTACTTCTGAAGAATAAGTCACATGGGAAAGCTAAGAACCTAAATGAAGATAAACTGCTAAGAACATTCCTACAGCCCAATGGGTCAAATGGAGATGACTAAATAATGATCTCATCAGATTTTTATTATCTTGGTTTTTGAGATTATTATAATGGGATGCCATTGTTTTGGAGAGACCAGCTGGATGCACATTTGCAGAAGCTTGCAAATATATGTAGCAGTTACTTGGGATGCTTAGTGACTGCTTTCAACCAATCAAGTGTTGACAAACCTCTTAGTTCTCACAATTAAAATACAAATCCCAGATTTTGGCTTGTGCTTCAGTGAGCTCACACTCACATCCAGCCTCGAATATGCATGAGTTTAGAAACGGGAATATAAATTGCTCTGATTTTCAGTAAATTTGAATTATTATCTCAAGTTCATAATAGATTCACAACAGGACTCTGGCATGTGTTTAAGTAAACAGAAATGAAATAGTGATTGTTACATTACTAATTAGATTTAGAAGATTGATACAGTTCCTGAAACTGTCTCTAGTGAACGTAATTTATATGATATAAATACAGTAAAAAATAAAAATATTACAATCACTCATTTTGGTAATTGTTACAGATTTCACATTTTACAACTGACCTAGACATAATATCGCTGTTTTTGAGTCTACTTTGTATCTTTGCACTCTGAAATATTGCCCTTTTGGGAAATTTCCCCCTTTGCTTCTTCCCATTTTCCCACTCCACTTGTGGTCCTGCAGCTTTGGAGAGGAAGTCATTTTCTATTATATCATGTGTGGCTTCTACCCCCCACCCCTTTCAGCATTAGCAAGCATCAAAATTCTTTTGCCTGTAAGGGAGAGGGAGCCTTCTTCCACTATAATCAGCAGTGAGAGTTCAAGCACATCCTTTGAGTTCCCTGAAAGGGATGGAAACTTGTTTATGTATCCGTGGTCTCTGCCTGGAAGTGGTGACACTCTGATGCTGGAAGCCATTCTTCGCATGATGGGGTGATCCCAGCAGGATGGGAGAATTAGGCCTGCCTTCCACCTTCACCCCTGGGGAAATCTCTCTGAGTTTTCAACGGTACTTCTTTGGGCTTCTATCTTCATTTTGTTCATATTCATATTTTTAAAATCGAGTGTGTTTGCTGGCAGTCATGCTGCTTCCTGAGTTTATTAACTAAAGGAATATCATTGAAACATTTAGTCTTAGTGTCTCTTTATAACCTTCAGAGTTACTAAGAACACCAAGGGGCTTTGGTTTAAGTGGGTGAGTTCTATGGAGATTAGGCATTAAAACTAAGAAATTTTAAATGCAGACACTCCTTGTTCAATGACCAAGTCAAGTTCCTGCTACTAGGTTGTTAAATGAATTGGTTACTACATTAGGAACTGTATTTAGTATGTACATGACAAGATTCAGAACAAGGAAATGACCACAGGAAACTCCAACTTGATAACTTTGCTTTTATTTGTATAACTTATGTACGGCACTGTAATGTGTAACAGAACATAAACCTACAAAACTGTACTGGACCTTAGTGCAATCAGCAAAAATTACAGTATTGTATAAATAAGGAATACTATAAAAAAGACACTGAGGTTCTATCAACAAGGTAGAGCTATACAGGAAAAGATAGATTGTAAGTGCGAACAGTGTGTCTCAATCAGTCATTAAACAAGCAAGTCATTAAATGAGGAATATTTGTAAGTATGGATTGATTATTTATTTTAAATAACATAGATTCATTAAATAAAATTAGCATATATTTATGAAAGTATGTTTTCCAAGTCATAAAATTAGTAAAGAACATTGTTCACCATTTTTATTTTTGCAAATCTCCTTGTCATCTAACCGAACAGAAGAGAGATGGACACTTATTCCCTCTTCTGAATTTTTTGAACTATTATCTCTACAGCCAGCTCTTTATCCTCTGGTTTTATCTAAATTCTAAGGTAGATTTTTTCTGTTTGTGTATCTGTTTGATGAAAGCCTTAAAATACTAAAATGTCTTTAGAATATATCGCAGTTCAGGTTCCAGGTTTCAGGTTGTTACTGGTTCATTTCATTGTAATTTCCAGAGTTTTTTTTTTTTCTTAAAGGTCTTTCATAAGGTTTGATAAAGATTGAGTAAGGCTTAGTGCATGATCAGTAGCATTTACTGGAAAAACATGGACATCTTTTTATTGCTCTGAGGCTTTTCTGAATATCTGTGAAATTTGGTGTTCTTCCACGTTCAGTTCTAGACTCTACCATCTTTTCCACGACGTTATCTCCCTGGATTCGCCTCACCCTCTGCATGTTTCCATTATGATCTAGAAGCTAAGGGCTTGGACTCTGTATCCAGCCCCTTGGCCCTTGATCTCGGGCAGTTTGCTGCTCTGCTTTTTGGCTGATGTGTCTCCATGGCGCCAGCTGACCAACACGCAGGCTCCCTGTATCCGTGGGCCAAGTTCTGCCCATCCTTTAAATTGTGAGTGTGAAGCATGTATTTCAGTGATGGGTGAGCTGCCTAATATGTAAACTTAATATGTCATTTCCTAACCTTCAATAACTCGCTATGACTCATCTTTATAGACATTAATTAGACTATACCAGCATTAAGTGAAATCATCATCATAATATATTTGATACTGTTTATAATTATTGACGTAGGCGGGATGATGATGATGACTTTTTTTCTTTTATTGAGTTACCGGCATTGGAGCAATTACTTTATTTTGTACATTTTTTTCTTTAAATCTTCGCATCTATACACATACTCTACACTTCCAAGGAGAACAAATAAGTATATTTATTTTTTAATATTTTATCTTTGCATTTTTATTTTAAGGTAATTAATAAATATTGAATCATTCTAGGCTTGAATTTGATCAGTGGAGTCCACAGTTCATAAATATGAAAGCTGCAGGCTTTGGATTGCTACTGACAGTCTCAGAAGATAACTTTCCCCAGTTTAGTTTAGGAAAATAATTTTTTTTCTAAAGCTATTTTAATCTAAATCAAAATTTCCTGTGTTGGAAAGTGTTGTGATGTGGCATTGGAGTTGCTGGGTCAGGCTATTTGGAAGACAGTCTACATCTAGACACATTATAAAGGAAGATCACTGAGTGGTCATTGAGTCAGCATTCTCATCAGAACACTCTGGGTTTTATTTGTTTAATGTCTGGAAGCTTTGGAGTCAGCTAGCCGAGTCTTGCCTCTTAGAAGAGCAGACTACTGCAGGTTTGGTTCATTGCTCAAATGTGTGAAACTCACGGGAGTACAGTTAAGAATTGTGAGTGCTACTGATAAACTACACAGGTGTCTGCTTATGGAAATTTTTCCCAAGTATGAAAAGTTATACTCTTTACTGCTCTGTTTTAGATTTATTTCTATCTTAAGACAAAAGCTAGGTTGGAACTTGGGGCGCTGGGAAAACAGGCAGCCAGCACACTGCTCTGGTAAGTGGCTGTGGCCTCCTAAGCCATGGCTGCCCCAGGGCGAGAACCATATCAGCATTTCCTGAGATCTGCGACGCACCATGTTGGAACTTGGGGTGCTGGGAAAACAGGCAGCCAGCTCACTGCTCTGGTGGGGGACTGAGAGCCTATAGGCACACAGGCTAAAAATCAAACATCCATCTCACCCTCCCCCCAGCAAGTTAGAGCCAGAGATCTGAGCATCTCTTGTGAGTTTGACTCTATGCAATATAGCAAATAAGGGGGATTTTCTTTTGCCATCTCTTTGAAGGCAAATATTTTCATCTCTGTCTTGCTCTGTTCTGATCAATAGTATTGCTCTGTTCATTATTCTGTTTTTATAATTTCAGTATTTCCTTTGATAATGCTTTACCTGATTGAAGGAACAACTATTGTGAAGAAAATCAGATAAACTATTGTGAAGAAAACCAGATATACTATTGTACATATTGCTGTGAGGTTCTATACCAATTTCACTGCACTGCCTCAATTTGCTTTGTCCTGTCTTGTTCTACTTCATTTTACTACCTTCAAAATAAATAAATAAATAAATAAATAAAATAATAATAAATAAGAAAAAATAACAACAACAAAACAGACCAGTAAGGTACTGAGCAACCTGAAACATGATATAATCTAATAGATAATGGGCTTAAAAAGCAAAAGGAGGAAAAGACAGTGCTCTAAAGGATATAACTGCATGTATATTTAAGTGCGTAGGATTGATAACCATGTTGCTAAGTTTTTGTTGGATCGGTGAACAAAACTGTTTGCAGCCTCACTGTTTGTATGTCCACTTTGTATGCTTTAATTTTGTAACTTGAACAACTATATCCAAGAAGACAATATGTAATGTATCAACTAGTGATTTCTTACTGTTTATTTTTTTGAAATTCTGTATTGTTTCTACCCTTTTTTGTTTTGCTTTTCCCCCCTCTTTACATAAAAAAAGAAATGCAAAAGCTAGATGAAACCCAAAGCACTATTAGATAACAAGAGTTACTAAAAATGAGTGTGATTTGGTTGCACTGGGTCTTAGAGAACCATTTCTGTTTCCATGAAGCCCAGTGATTCTTCAGTGGAATTAAGGAAAGACCGGCTCCACTGCTTCTAACTCTAAAGAATTTGTTATTCTCAAACAGTAAAAATAATAGATTATCTCAAAAGTACCTTATAATGAGATAATTCACTGTCCCCATGTCATCAAGAACTTAACATTTTCATCCTCCCACATGGCCACCTTTGGTACAGATACGTCCTCTGTACACCAGTTAAAGCTGAGGTCAGCAGTCCCAGATTTCATATTCTCATGACACTGACTTGGGCATTATAAAAGTGTTCTGCTTCATTACAATTATTCTTAAGCATAAGACACTTTCCTCTCAGAACTGGGCTCCTACTCCCTGCTTCCAGCATGAAAAGTGAAGTCTAAGAAAACAGAAAATATATTTGGTAAACCAATGGGTTGTTTTTAATCTCAGTTTTAGGATTATTATAATTTGTGACTAGAGACTCCTACTTCCGCCCATAATACAGTATCTGTTAGTAGACTTCTCTTCCTACCATTAACAATGAGAAAACTGGATAAAACATACAGTATTGGAGGCAGGAATTGAAGAACAGGCAGTCGGAACTGATGTCTGAGAGAAGGGTGCAAATGGGATGAGCTAGTGTCCTTGTTTTCTGCCTAAAGGCATTTACCTGGCTACCGTGCAGCAAGAACCCAAAGAAAATACTTCAGGTTTGCAAAGGGCAGAGATAAGAGAACAATGTTTAAGGAGACAGAGACAGCTGGCATTTGCAGGGGACACATCCAGAAAGGGGACTGCTATATGAGAAAAAGGACAATGTTTCTGTACTGGGTCCTGCAAGCCTGTTGCTGATTACTAACCCATGGCTGCAAAAATTCAAGCTCCATAAGACCAGGGAGAAAACAACTGGATGAGGGAGCTGTGTGCTGAAGCATTCTTAAGGCCACATATAATGTGTGATTGCCCATCTTTATTCCTCTGCAGCAAGCAGAGCAAGTTGCTCCAATCAAGCCATCATGAGGTATGCGGTAAACACCCACAGAATGTCAGCTCTAAGGTTGGACACTGTTGTAAACTCTTGAGAATGGCAAACACCCACTGTGTTTTTGCATTTATGCTGTCATAGCTGATCCTACCTATCCCATTTTAAGCTACACCAGAAAAACCAAAGATGGCAAGTTGAGTTTCATGGTTAACCCTGACCTACTTTAAAGGATCTCAGCAAAGTGAAAGTTGGTATGGTTTTGCTTGTACTTAATCTAAATGATGCACTGAGATTCTCTAATCCTCGTTCATGCTTGGAGCTCCATTCTGGGTCGTCCAGGCAGTGAGAATGAGCAACTGTTTATGGCCTTGGCTTTCCGTGTGTGAGTCACGGAGGGGCACTTGTTGGGGGTTTTAAGAAAGATAAACACATGGCGGCTCTCAAAAGCTTGTTTCTGGAAACCTCACAGGAGGCAACAGATACCCATTGTACAAAGCTTGTAAAGTGTGGAGTCTGCAGGGGGAAACATACATTTTGTGAAGACCAGAGTTTTATTGTTTTGTTTTGTTTTGTTTTGTTTTCAAAGGCCAGAGTTTTGATGGATCAGAGACTGAAAATGCTGCGTCACTTAACTGAAATTAACCCAGTGTCTTTCTGGGTGAAAAAGATGAGGACATAGAGTGAGAAACCCAGTCAAGATTAAGCTGTCGTCACAGTCAACTGGATCAGACATTCTCATAAGAAAACAAAACAAAACCCAGGAGAAAGATCAAGTTTTCCTGCAGTAGACTGTGTCCACGAGGAAAAGAGTTCCATAGAGTGCTTTTTCAAATTATAATGATTAGTGTATATTAATTGTACAAAATAATGGTTTCATCCACACATGTGTGGGTAATGTACTTTGAAGGTGTCCTTTCTCCCTACCACCCTCTCCCATCTCCCTCTTCTTCACTAATGGTCCTGCTCTAATTTCATGTCATTATCTTTTTAGATTGCACATATGAAAAACATGTGATTCTTGTCTTCCTGCATCCAGTTTATTATTCTTTTTTAACATAACAGCCTCCAGTTCCATCTGTTTTCCTGTAACTGACCTGATTTTGTTCCTTTATAATTGAATAATGCATCACTGTATATCTGTATCACATTCTCTTTATCTATTCAATAGGCTACTTTTTCTACAAGTAAATCTACAACCTCATTTCCATGGAGCAGTGACCAGGCTGACAATAGGAGGCATATATAGACTTGTGTAAGATTTCTTAATAGGCCAAGCAGCCCCATTGTAACATTTTTCTAAGGTAACTTGTTCAGGCTTGAAGCTTTTTTTTGATGCTTTACAACTTTGAGAAACACGAGTAATAAGCCAGACTCAGTACTGCCTGTGCACGCAAGTGCGAGAGGGGCCTGCTGTTGATTCTGTGGATCAAAACAAAGGACAGATGATTCCAGCGTGGGACACATGGGCACCCATACTGCAGATGCAGCACTTGAGTCCAGCACAGTGCACCCTAAAACCTTGATCCTTGCATTCTAACACTGCTCAGCTTCCGAGAAAAAGCTGGATCTTGTCTGATGTCCTGTGTTAAATAATGAAGGGAGAAGTGGCCTTGTTAGAGACAGTAGCTGAGGAATAGAAGTCTGGAGGGAAGTGAAAGATCTATTAAGTGACTCATCCAGTTCTGCTTCTCAGTTAACATAACACGATTCATTCTTATGTAACAGGGTATTGTTTCTTAGCAGTGCCCCGCAACTTCTTACTTAAGAAGCAGTTTTCTTACTTTATTCCTAGTTTGTGGCTCCACAGATGCTTACCACAAACAAGTGTGCTGTCCCACAGCAGCCTTATCTGGTGGCTGTAGAAAATCCTGCAGTACTAAAAGTTTATATGACTCTTAAGTTTGTATGCTTAGCCTATTAGTCATTCAAATACCATGGTCCATTGACAGAACTCCCGGACATGCACAGTAAAATAGTTACGTATCTGTCTTTGATAGTTTGCTAGTGGTCAGTCATATGAAAACCACTGATTTGCACATTTCTAATATTTTTCATTTTGAAAGCATATATATATATATATCAAGATAGAAGAATAAAACATTCTTTTTTGTGTTAGGTTGAATTAGAGCTTAAATGTTAAGACCTGTGGTACGTTGGCCTCTAGTTTCACTTTAATCTTCAGCCCTGCAACTTTAGCTTCTAGAGCTGTGACCATACCTGAGCCAGCATTGTCCAGGTTCCCAGAGTTAAGTAAAATGGCTTGTCAGCACTGGCATCTCAGCAGGAAAGGAAATGGTGTTCTGCCCTGATAATATTTTCCTCATCCAACTGGAAAGTACTGTTAGGTGCCTCTGGTCCTGGTGATGTAGTTTCCTTCCTAAAGAAGGTTTTCATTCCTGGGGAAAGTCAGTCATCTTTATGTTCCACCTCTTACACAATTTCTGTGGTGTAGATTAGAACACAGAACATGCATAGACAAAATTCTTGTTCTGGGTAGAGAAGGGTTTAGGGGAAATGCTCATTTTTTTGCAGGATACTCCTTTTCATTTACCATACTTTTACTCTACCTTTTACTGAAAAGGACTCTGGAAAACTTAGGCCATGAACTGCATGAGGGAGTAATAAGAGAACACATCAAATAAATCTAAGAAAAAATACTGTGTCTATATATGGAGCTGATATAGAGCCTAGGAAATTTTTTCTGTAAGAGTAAATAAAAACCATCTATTGAGGTAAGTCGCCCAAAGGTCCAGAGTAGAAAGAAGGTGGTGAGTTTCCCTCAAGGTGGAGTTGGGAACCCCTACCCCAACTGAGGGAGTCTGGCAGCCAGGACTGTGAGTCTGTGTCTCCAAGTTTTCCTTCCAGTTTGCTGAGGAGATGATCAAAGTTTTGAATGAGTCACCCAGCAAACACGCTGTGTCTCTTCTAACGAGAGAATCAGGTTCCAGGAGGAGAATCCTCACCTCCTCTAGTCCGCCTACAAGTCTGGGATTCTTTGGATCTGTCCTCCCCCTTGAGCTCATTCTCAGCCCCTTCTCCACTAGTCTTGGGTAAAATTGATGCCTGGTCTTCTAAAGAAAAGTTATAGAACTGAACAGAGCCTTGAACTCAATTGCACTAAGCCTTGGTCTTCAAACTTCTCAGTTTGAGAATATTGTTGTTCATGATGCTATGCTTTTTCCTAACATGCACTGGAGAACCCAGATAAACCATGTAGACAATAATATCAAAGCTTTAAGAGAGAATATAACATCTGGCTTTAACAATATTCCTGGTTTTTCATACAAGTGTGAAACATGGTATGTCAATAAGATAATGAAGTCTGGTTTCTCATGGACTCAGTAGAATTGCGTTTATTCATAACAGCTATAATTTTAAAAAGTGGTTTAAAGTGGATTCTGTTTTGAGGGAGATCTGAGAGACATTTACATCATTGGGAGAAAATTATAGTGATCTTCCCTTAGTATTGCACAACCAGGCTACGTGATAGTCATCATTTGTGCAAGACTATTGCCACTTGTCTTTAGTATTGTTTCGTGAAGCTCTTTTGCCTGAAAGCCTCATAGTATACTTGTCAAAGTGAAAGTGTTCATTAATTAAGATGTCCAGTGTAGGTATGATTTTTTTCTGTTGAAAATCAGAATCATAAATAATAATGGCCTGGGTTCCTTTGGGCTGCCGTAACCGCATGTCATAGGTCTGGGTGACCTCTAAATAACTGATGTTTGTTTGGCCCGGCTCTGGAGACAGGGATGCCAAAGATCAAAGCACCAGCGGAGTCAGTGTCTGGTGAGGATCCACGCCCAGCGCATTGACAGTCCTGTGCTTATCTCATCCTACATGGCAGAAGGGGCGCGGGAGCTCGCTGAAGTCACTCCCACAAGTGCACTGATCGCAATGCCGTGACTCCGCCATCGAGACCTAATCATCCACCAAAGGTCCATCACATAATTTTATCACCTTGCTTTTAAGATTTCAAGTTATGACCAAGTGGGGGGTGGCAACATTCAGTTCATCACAACGGTGAAAAATCAGCATTTCTTCCTTTTCCAGGTTTCAGTGCTAAGCCTTCTGTTTTCTCTATGTCCTGTGTCTCGTAAGCCATCTTGTACAGCCCTTCATTCTAATCCTTGTGTCCTTCTTCATTATTGGTGCTAAGACACACATGTCTTCATCGTTCACTTACTGTCCCTCTCTGTTGTAAGGGCATTTGTGTTTCACTTCTTCCAACTTAATTTAGTTCTCATTCCAGAGCTTTTGACGAAAGTTCTAAATTACTTAAACATTTTTTACTTGAACATTTGATGAATATTCATGGTTTAAAAACTTGAATATTAGGCCATTTTGCCAAATAAAATCTCTTGATTTTTTAATTCCTCACTCCTTCTATCAAATGGTAATCAAACAATATATTTTTACCCATATCTTGACTATGGTTATCCAGTTAATTAATTTTCTTGGCTTGAGATACTGTTACTAGCAGTTTGTTTATACCATATAACTAATAATCATTGGACTATCCAACTTCCTATCTTGAGTTTTCGTTATCCTCCCAAAATAATGCCTGATTTGACAAACTAGGGGTCTTTGACCAAAGAAAGCTGTGCGGTGCACTCCTCCATCTTAACAATCTTATTTTTAATCAAAGAGAAAACAATTTTTTAATAACTGCATTGCTACATTTCAGAGTTTATCTTCCTTTTTTCTCATTTAGAAAAATTCTGTTCTTCTCCAGATCATTTTCTCCAAGAAGTACACTTTGGTTTTTAGAAATGAACCAAACTGCTCTCTTGTTCTCTGATTGACTGTCACACACTTGGCCAATACATCCAAATTTTAATTGGTGTTCTCCTGCTTTGCCCTGAGGATAGAATCAGAGTAAAAGAAATTCTGACCTGTGATTGCTTTTCACTTGAAAATTTTATTGGCAGTGGAGCTTTGTCTCAGTTAATCTCGCCCTCTCTCTCTTTCTCTCTCTCCCCTCTCTCCTTCTTTCTCCTGGCTGTCTCTCTTGCCTCCCCTGACTCTCTCTCTCTTCTCCTTTAGCTGGGTTGATCATGTGCCAAGGCACCAGCCCCACCCATCAACATCGCTCATTTATGATTTTCCAGACACCAGTGAAGAACATCAGATGCCTGAGAGGCTGAAACTTGTTTCCTATCAGATCTCAGGTGTATTGGAAATTGTTAGTGTACCTGTGTCTCAGTGCTCAGTCAGACTGTAGCTCCTCTAAGGACAAGACTTGAGTCAATTTCTTTGGTTTTCAGAGCAAATGCCACCCACACTCACTCGCATTTTGTAAATAAATTTTGGCTCAAAAACTCCAGAGTAAATAAGATACTATAAATGCATATTAATTCTGAAAATGATGTCATGTTAGCCTTGCAAAGTTTTTTTTCTTCCCCTTTCAAAATTGTTCTAGGTGATTTCAAGTCGTTTGGATTTTCATAGAAAAAATTGTTATCTTCCAAGTGTTTCACCTAAAATGTTTCATGAAATTTTTAATTTCTCTGTAATGTTTTCTAGTTTTCTGTATATAATTCTTATAAATTTTGTGGTGAGACATCACTATTTTATGTTTTAATTCTTTTGTAAGCTATGTGTTTTGTTTTTGCTTGTTACCATGAAATAACAAGCAAAGTAGTTGGAAGTATGGAAGTATAATTGCTTTTCAACAAACATTTAAAAAAAAATAAAACAAAACAAAACAGAACAAAACCAAACAACTCCGGCACCGAGCACTGACTGAAAGCCCATGATGGGAATGGACCATACATGACCAATGGTCAGCTCTCTGGTGATCTCTGGTTTAATTTTTGCTTAAAAAATTTACATAGAAAAATTTCCTGGAAATAGATTTAGAAAGTTGTGATAAGTACTAAAAATAAATAAAATATAAGCTCAGATACAATATTCCAGTGAATTTCTCCTGGTGAGGTAAATTGGGCTTCGAAGGCATTGTGCAGCAGGACGAGGCATCGTCAGATGCTTGGAGACATTCACGCTGTCAGAGGGGAGCTGATACCCAGATTCACCAAGGAGCCTCTGTCAAACTGCAAGCAGTGTTTTGTGGCTCTTGCTCTTTGGCTCACCCATCTCAGTGTGAGGTCTAAGCAGGCGTGCGGGTTACCTCATGGGCCTGGTTGAACATCTCATTCCTTTGTTCAGAACAGTTAGATGTTCTGAGAGGATTCCAGAGGCTGATGCAAGTCTCAGGATGAACACAACCTATAAACCTTCCTAAAGGTTTTCAGTTATCCTAATGGGAAGTTAATTATCATTGACATAAACTGCAGAGATCAACAATCTCCAATTTATTTTAACAAATGTTCCCAGAGTGCCAGGATTGTGTGGGTGAAGGATAAAGCTTACGCCTTAGAAAAACTTACCAAATACAGGGGTGACTACACTCTAGATCACAGGCTGAATCGGACCTGCAGCCTAATTGTGTAAATAAAGTTTTATTGAAATTCAACCAGGTTCATTTGTGTTTGTATTGTCCATGATTTTGCACAGCTATGCACAACTGAATCTAGTTTCAGCAGAGACCATGAAGCTATTCCTTTATGGGAGAAGTTTGCCAATCTCATCTAACAAAACACCAAAAATTGTTTAAAGTAGTTTTCTATGGGAATGCCATATGAAAAATGACACTGTCAGGAGCAGTGTGGTATTTTCCTCATTTATACTACTAAACAACTTACTTCACCAGTGTATGGGAACCCTTAAAAGGATAGAAGAAATTGTCCCTTTGGAAAACTTAGAGAAAAACATTGTGGTCTTTATGAAATAACATTTCATGGTTTTCTGTCTTACACATCCATAATTACGCTGACCAAAGCTTGACTGTCTCCCTGTAAAATGCCAATTTTATCTTTTTCTCATACACACACATACACACGCACACACACACACACACACACACACACGCATACAAGCACGGTGCAACATCAGCTGAGTATGAGCTCAGAGACCACGAAGAGGCGGCCCGTCGGTGTGGGCCACCATCATAGTATGCAAGGGCTCGGTGCCTGGCGCTGTTATTTTTGAGCCAATATTTCTTTGTGAAATTAAGTTAATTGCATGTCTGAAATCACACTTGGCAGCACTAGGCTTCCTTTCCTTCTCGGAGACCCCCTGGAGAAGCAGCTTCCTCCTTCTGTCAAGGCATGGTTCTGTGTGCTCAAATCGCCCCAATTCCTCTCGCGCCCCAGTGCTCCCAGCTCAAGGGGAAGTGTCAGCTACCATTGCCAACACGCTCAGCAAGGAAATTTCTCACCACCACTCTCTTTTAGAAATAGGATACCAAAGGATTCACCAGGAAGATCGTTCTAAACAGTTTTCCTGTTTAATATTCAAGCCAAAGGCATACAGTCTGCAGTCTCTACTCTTTTCTGTTCTTCCTTAACCCCTGAAGATAGGATAATTTGACACTAGTGTCTTAAACTGATAAGGAAAAGCAGAGTTGAAATGATTTTAAAGAAAAGATCTCCAAAGAGGAGTGAATTTAAAACAAACTTTGGAGTTTAGAGAGAGAAATATTAGCATATGGATGTGTATTGTCTTCTTCATCTGCATTTTATTAGTTTGTAACAGTCATAAATTTGTGCTTGTTTGAAACCATACGCATATCTAGAGGGGGACTCAAAATTGAGGGAGAGAAGCATGAGGTGAAACTAGGGTGCATACCATACATAGTCTTGGGGTCCAGTCCAGAAGGGGATCTGAGAGCTGGTCACATTCAGAGCTTCACTTTACAAATCAAGCACCTGAAGCCCCAGGATATGGAACGAACCAATGGAGGGCCTGGGCATGTCAGCAGCACCCGCTAGTTCTTTTGAATCCCACTCGTGTGGTCTCAAGGCTCGGGGATTAATTACTCTTCTGAAATAATGGGGAGACTTGTAGGAAACAGTCAGCTTGCTTCCTCCAGTGAAGCACAAACTTCAACTGGAGGTACCCAGAATACTTTCTTTTTTTTGTGCGAAAAATGGCATCGGATCAATTTCCCCTGCTGCCAGGAGAGGCCGCTTGCTATGGCTGGGTTCTTATTGGCCAGCTCTCCTTGGCCTGCATCTACCTTCTTTTCCTGTGGAAATAAAATATACGGGCAGGAGAAAGGACATATTTGGTAATGTTACGCTCCTCAGCTTCCTGCTCGGGGCTGTCTCAGCTGCAAAATGTCAAGGGAAAAAAATATCCCTCCAACTTGGAATGAATTCCAGACAGACCCTGATGCCGCCAAATTGGTACGACGGAGCCAAGTCCAGAGAAACTGAACTTGAAGAAGGTTCATTATTTGACTTCAAGAGCCACTCACATAATCAGACGCTCTGGTATTTATGATTTTCCCCATTTCAGATGGTCTGTAGTTCATAACATTCCCCTCCCTTTACCACTGATTCTGAGCTTCCTTTTAAATTAAACCTCAACAGTTATAAAAAGATTCTCGCATTACTTCTAAGCCACAAGTACTACCAGGAGACACTCTGTTCATACAGGGCTGTGAGGGCTGGAGCGGGGCAGCTCTTTTTGATTATTAGTCTGGGGAGGGCAGGCCAGGAAGTCAGGCTCACTTTACCTTGACCACGCGGCAGAAGTCCTCATCTGGTTCCCGTGTTTGTGCCAGGTCTCTTGCCACTCACAGCCCTGAACATGACGATCTTTACTGAAAAGTGTTTATTTATTTCCATTGGCTTTCTTTCTTTTTTTTTTTATTTTGGCTCTACTTTTCTGCAGAGGGCATGGACTAACTAACCGGTATATCCTGACACTCCCAGCATCTGAATATAACACCAGGACAGCGTGCAAAGTTGAGTTTTGGAAGTTATCTATCTTTTTTCCTGGCACTCAGCGCTCCCCCTCCCCTTTTAAGCCATTGCCACACGCTGGCAAAGAGGGGAGGGAGGAAACCGAGTGTGTGACCCAAACCTCATTCAGTCGCTGCGTGCACATTTTCCCACCATCTGCTTCTCGCTCGTCATTTCTAAATGCCATGGTGTTTGTACTTGGTCATCCCCATCCTTTATTTGGATTCTCTAAGAAGCATGAAGTATCCAAGTATCAGTTTTAGCAACCGGTGGAAGAACCCACATGGGGAATGGGGTGGTCAGTCTTCACATGTGGTCTCTAGGAATAAGGGTCTCCTTTTTCTCCTGTCCTCCACTGGCCAGCACCTTTACACTGGTTTTGCTCCTCAACAGTCTAGAGTTTGTGCTATTTCCATGGTGATCAACTGTTAGGTCACAAACATGAGATGTGGCATCACTGAGTGAGTCAGTGGGGAGGACACTGGGCTGGAAACACAGCTGAGATCCTCTGTTGACAGATGGGTGCCTTCTTAACCACAGCCAGTGTGGGTGTCAGGGAAGCCTTGCCCGGCCCAGCCCTGACCCCAATTCGCAGACCCGGACTCCTCTGGAGGAGGCTGGGAAAGTCCGTCCTCAGGAGGAACCACTCTTTGCTCCCCCTTGTGCCTGCAGCACCCCTGTACCACTAGGAGGAGGCAGGTGTGAACATTCTTTAAGTGTCAGGAAAGAAAACCTGCTTTTCTTACCCAAATTCCTCTGTGGTACGTTATTAAACAAATATAAACCGAGCGGATTTTGTTAGTATTCTCTGTTGATCTACATTAATTTTTGATGGTGCCACTGTTCCATCCTGTCACCTTATCTATAATGGTTATAAGCAGAGTTTACCATCTGGAAAGCAGAGGCTGCTACTTGGCAGCATCATTACTGTTATTATTACTGGGGTCCAAGAGAGTTGGTTCTGACACTCTCCAGATATATAAAAATCCAGGGGATGGTAAACTCCCTCACAGGAAATGGTGTGGTATTTACATAAAACCTAGGCACAACATCCTTTATATTTCAAATTACCTGTAAATTGTATCTACATAATATAAATGTTATGTAAATCATCATTAGACAGTATTATTTAGAGAATGATGAAAATAAATATCCATACCAGTTCAGCTCAGACACAGTTTCTTGTCCATGTATTTTCAATCCTTGGCTGGTTGAATCTACAGAGGTGGGACCAGTGAATACAAAATGACAGTGTACTGTGATTTACCAGTTATCCTTCTGTTAAGCACTGGGTACAACTGAAAGTAGTTTAATATTTCTAAATTGGGGGATCCCAAGTGCACAGTGTAAGAGCCACTGTGTCTTTATTAGGCAGACAAGACCATTGAGGAGAGAAACAGAGTCCCTTCCTGTGACCACTATCAGGGAATGCTCAGTATTCCTAAAAGTCTGTTAGGTTTTCTCCTCTGAGCAATTTGCACCTGAGAGAGAACAGGCCACCAGGAGAGCAGGTTCTAACATTCCACTGGAATTCAGCACAAGATCATAGAAACTCTATTACAAATAAACTTACCCTGGCTCAGTTGAACAACTGATAGCTCTTGAATGGTCTGGCTCATCTGTTGTTCCCTCCCTGCTAAGGATATGATAGATAAAAATAATGGAAAAATCAGCAGGCACACTCCAGCCATACACGAGAGAATACAACAGAAGTTTTGAAGTTTGTCTCTTGGGGGAGAGTCTTTAAAAATGATCGTAGCTGAACCATGAAGATGCACTCTTGACTTCTGGTGCCAGAAAAGGTTATGTAATCTTCATAGTTTTCGTCAAGAAAAGAAAGACCAGATTCTCCAAGTTATCAAAAAAGGCCTCTGCATTCTTCATTGCTGTTAAGATTGTTGTGTGTCACCAGGTCTCAGGAGGATCCAAGCTACTTGACATAACAAAGCTGGATTCTCCTTGTTGCAAGACAATGGAGGAGTGGTTTATTTCATCCCTCTTTTCCCCATGAGTGACCACAACTGAGGCACACAGAGGTGACCAGCTGAAGTTTTGGGCCTAGAACTCAGTCCCTTTGGCTTCTTATGCTGTATGCTTTCTGCACCATATTTTCCCTAAAAATATAAATATATCTATGACATAGCCCCATTTCCATCTTCCTGGGCCCCTGTAGACTTGACATTCTAGAAATGCTTTTGTAAGAATTTTGTTTATTACATGAGCAGTACTGAGACAGAAATATGAGGAGCCCCAGGGACTGCTGTGGCTAAATATCACAGTTTAGAAGAATAGTTTAGGCAAAGGACAAAAGAGGAAATGCTGGTTATATGAGCTCATTTCGACTTGCTAAAAAATTTGAAACAATATCTTTGCAACCCAATAATGTTTTCTTTTACTTAGTCCAAAATCAGAGATTTGAAATGCAACTCTCCACACAAATCTGTTTCATGTATTTCTCCTACCCAGAACAGGGACTTCTGTGACGTGAAATCTCATTTGTTAACTTTCTTTAGAAAACAGCTCTATCTCATCACTACAAAATGCAAACTTGTGCCAAATTTTACCTCTCTCTTGTTTTACAATCCTTGAAATTAAGTAATGCTCCCATATCTTAGATGACATTCACCAGCTTTAATTCCTAATCCCTAATTTGCTTTTTCTTCAGTGTTGGAGAATATCTGCCCATTTGACATAGGAACCCAGTGGAGTTGTTTCTCTGCTTTCTTTATGGAATCTGCATTTAAAGGGCTTCTTCCACACCACTAGGTTCCCAAATCAGGCCTCACAGATTCATGACCTTATAAATGAGTTTAAAAGTCCAGCATTGCTAATAAGATGGCAAGTAAAAAAGATCACATTGAATGACAAAATTGTCACCTAAAGCTGATAGCAATACTATAATATCTGTCTCTGTCTCTGTCTCTTGGGTCCCATATTGACTTTTTTAGCTTCTTTGTTGGACACATAATGAAATCATAATGTCAGCAGACTCCCCACATAGTCTGAGTAGGCAATTTCACAGTGAATTTTATTTGAAAAGCTCAAAAAATCCATCTGAATCCCAAATATTTTCATTTCCTGATCAGTCAGCAACTGAAATTCCATTAGTAGATTCCGTTGTCCAGGTTAAGAACTCATCTTTAGAAGACTGTCCATGGGCATTTGGGAGTATCAAAAGATGAGCTTTACATTAGCTCTATAGCTAGGACCTCAGCATGGGACAATTAGAGTAATTTTGATAGTAAATAAGAAAGGTCCACATAGATTTTGTTGGGAAAGGAAGCTGGAATGGGTAAAAGCAGTAGGATGAACTTGAGAAAAAGATGTCTTGGCAGAGAGCAGCACTGAGTCCCAGCTTTCTTTTTATTTGTTTGGGGGGCTGTGTTTCTGTCACTTATATTTCAAGGATGCTTCCTGCATTTGCTTACTTCTTTCTCAAAGGTCTTCATTACCATTAATCTGATCGACTCTTCATGTTGAGTTAGAAACATAAATTAAAAGGCTTCAACTGAAAGTATGCTTCTAGAATCTGTGTGCTTTAGAGTGGGGAACCTTTAAAGGATGCAGCAGTGGGTGAGTGCTCAAATTTTATGGTGGTTTCATATGTTGAGGGAGGCAAACCAGAGGGAAAATGTAAAAGAAAGGAGAGGATAGGTCACAGAGACAAACACAGTATTACTTTGGTTCTATGTCTCTGGAGAGCTATTCTGGACAGGATGAAGGGATTGATTCCCATGATCACAGAGGTGGAGCAGGCCCAATATCTGCAGGATAGGCCACCAGCCTGGAACCAGCGAAGAGGTGCAATTTGCATGTGACTGCAATCTGCTGGCAGAATTCTTTTTTTTTTTCTTGGGAAAGTTTGTGTTTTTCCTTAAGGCTTCAACTGGTCGAAGACTACACAAATTATGATGCATAATCTACTTTACTTGAAATCTATTGATTTAAGTGTTAATGTTATTTTTAAAATACCTTCACAGAAATGTCTAGAATCATGTCTGACTAAATATCCGGCTACCATGGCCGTCCCAAGTTTACACATACAAATATCCATTGTAAATATGCCAGGCGCAGTTCTGGTCACTTTGGAAATAATGATCTCACACAGCATCATCCTAGCCGCATCCTTCCTGATGGTGAGGATAATTCAGTGTCTTCCTGGAGCCACCTATGCAAAAAAATCTTACGTATATTAGTGATAACTTTAAAAAGTTAGTTTTTTAAGTGATGCCAATGCTAAGGATCATAAGGATAGTCCTGAAAAATAAAGCATTATTCCACTTAATTAATTAGCTTATCTTTATCTCAGATTGGAGAAATAGAGTTTTCATTGTGTAATACTTGTCCTCATAGCACTAGACAATAATGTCAAACATCTCTCAGAGCATATTCAGACTGTGTGGCACAGGATAAAATGGAAGACTGGCTGTAACATCAAGGAAACAGAGAAGATTTTTGCTGCTTGTTTACCTGCAAGGGAAATTCCTGAATCTCTGAAGTCTATATTACACATAGTTTGGCTACGCTGAGAGGAAAAACTTGAATTTCTGACTTTTATCATACAAAGTACCTATGGTCCCCTTCTTGTTTCCAGGGGCAACGCATGGAAACTTTCCACTTATTTTGCACTTTATTATTATTCTATTTATTTATTAATGTTGCCTATGTTTTTTTTTCTTCACTTCATTACACCTGTTTTCAAGTGCTTGGTGAAATCAACCCCACATCCTTGGAAGAACATGACAGACAGGGAATGACAGCCATGGAATCTTCCTCTGGATATGAGAACAAAAATAGCTCTCAGGAAAAAAAACTAGAGGTAGTGTCTTCGTGAGGTGACTTGCTGACAAATAGGCCCCACCCCCCACCCGGTGAGCACAGGGCTTGGGCTTCATCTGGGCCTATGAATACAGTACAAAGATGAAACTGCGTCCACCAAAGCAAACTTTGCCCAGGTCTAAAAGACTCACTCTACTTTTCCAAATTACCTCAATTGAGAGAGAATTAGAAGAAGTCATGGGAGGCCTCTGGAAAGATACACAGATGACCCAGTGACATTGTTTGCTTTGGGCCAAGGGAACTGGCCCTGCCAGGGAGGCATGAGGACCCACATCTCAGTGCATGCTCCTTAGTACCATAGGAAATTTGAAAATACGCTGTGGAATAGTTATTCCTTTTGCTACCTACCTGTCTCCTTACCTACCCAGCTAATTAATTAAGTGGAAAAACGCTTGCAAGCACCTGGGCTTCCTCTTGCTGTTTAGCTGGTCATTCAGTTTAACTCTTAATTTGGTTATTTTCTCTTTTCCAGAGAAACTGTACTCAGTCAACACCTTGTTTTCCCTCAAGCCTCTCAGGCATCTGCTAGCCTCAGGTTCCTTACAAAAGCAATGTCTTACACCCAGATAGATTTTGTCTTCGTTTTCTTCATGACTCAGATCTTGCCGGTATTGTCGCGACTCAAATACTGCATCACTTTCTTATTGGGCCCACCTTGCCCAGCCTATTTACAATTGGAAAGTTACAGCCCAGAATTCCTTATCTAGTTTATATTTCACAGCACTGTTTTCTTTTAAAGTACTACATAACATGTATATTTAACATCTTTTTTTTTTTTTTTTGGTCTGTATCCCAAAAGTAGAACTAAGATCCATCCAGGACAAGATTTCTTTGTGCATTGCTCTTTGCCCCACCCATAAATACTGCCTGGCTCACAAAGTTTGTCAAGAAATAATTGCTGGTTAAATAGGAGAGAGAACTAAGAGGTTTGGCTTTCTAAATTTATTACGCTTCGTGGAGTATCACCAAACAATTTAAGGTTGACATGTAGATTTTTATTCTATTAATAGTTTCTGTCAAGTTTTTTGAGAACATTGCTTGATGTACACTTTAACAAGAAATTCAAGAATAAATATTCTCTACAAGTGGCCAGTGAGTACATGAAAAGATGCTCATCATCACTAATCATTAGGGAAATTTAAATCAAAATCACAGTGAAGTGGCAGCTAGTCCTACAATCCCAGCATACCAGGAGGCTGAGACAGAAGACCCAAAAGTTGAACCCCATCTGGGGAATATAGCGTATTAGTGAGACCCTGTCTCGCAATATAAAAGGGGCTTAAGACTTGAGGTGTAGCTCAGTTCAAAAGACCCTGAGTTCAATCCTTAGTACCAGAAAAAACAAAACAAAACAAAACAAAAACCACTCAGAACCCAAAAAACTGCCTCATACAGATAAAGATAAGCATTGATGAAGAAATGGACAAAGGAAATGCTTTTACATTGTTTATGTGAAAGCAACTTGTACAGTTGCTATTAAACATAGTTTGGAGGTTCCTCAAAAGGCTAAAAATAAGAGCTACTGTATGATGCAGCAATCTGTTGTGTGTAATATGTCCAAAGTAATTAAAGTTAGCCTTTCAAAGACATATTTGTACCCCGTCATATTTACTGAAGCATAATTACCAGTAGCTAAGCCATAGAAGTAACTGGATGTTCACTGAGACAAATGGATACAGCAAATGGGCTGGCAGTCTTGGAAAAGAAGGAAATCCTATTGTTGGGAACAGCACAGATGAAGCTAGAGGACATTATGCTGAGTAAAATAAGTCAAGCACAAAAAGACAAATATAGTTTCAATAATCTGTAAAGCCTGAGTCAAACTGGTAGTATTAAAGACCATAATGGTGATCAGACTACACATTAAGTAGAAATTAGTATAGCAATCACCAAGACAAACAAGCCAACACCATGGGCTCAAAATAAAGCCAAACTAAATTAAATTAAGTTAAATTAAAATAAGCAAGGAAGTATCAGGATGATAATTTTGATGAGGAATTTAATCATCTTTCTTTTGCATTTCCTTAGGTTCAAGGCTTCTGGAGTTCTGGGTATAGAGGGAACTCTGGGGTATGGTGTGGAAATCCTTTGCTGATTTACATCACAGAGAACACTGGGAAACACAAATTCTACAGAAAGAGGGGGAGAAGGTTTCTATAGCAGGCCTGAGCCTTGTAAGGACTTGGCAGTCAGTCACCACGGGGTCCAGGCAGCCTGGCTATGTGGTGTTGGTAAATCTACAGAACTGCAGTGAGAAACGAAGTCTTCCACCAAAGTCTGAAGATCACCCGAACCTTCCCACCTACAAGGTCAAGGCGATTGGCAACAGCTGTTGAAGGCCCATGAGATTTCTGGTGGTTTCTTAGGCTGCTGCAGTAAATGACTACACCTTATTTCAGATGCACCTAGACAGACATAAGCATGACCTAGGCAAGGGCTGACACCTGCTCTCCAGCTGAATTGTTTTACAGGTTTTGTCCAAATGCTGTCTGGGAGTCCCTGTGAACATGGCCCAGTGCAGGGCTGCAAGGAGCTGAGTAGTTATAGGAGGTAAGGATTGGTGCCAATTTCTGCCTTCTGAGTTTTTGCTGTGTTCAACAGTCTGCCAGCTGTTGCAGCTGCACCCTTTGGACAGGTTGGACGATATCCTGGGCATTAGCCTAAATGGTGCTACACATGCAAAGAGCCACAGCTGCCATTTGTTGTGCCTCTTGCTGTTCTTGGCTCTGCTGCTTTGCCCGAGGGTGGCATAGATTTCTACACACTAAGTGCAGCTTTCCAAGATTCACAGATAGAAGTTTGATCATTGCAGCCACTAATGATGATGACCACATCTGGAAAATAAGCCTAAAGTCATATCCTTGTGTCTTGAGTTTTCTTAGAGTAAAATGTGTGCAAACTAATTAATCCTATAAAATTGTATGACATAATGTCATTTACTTTATCCTTCCAGGAAAACCTTAAATTTGTTAATGTACTTTTTTAAAAAGTTATTTAAGGGCATGAATATTTGCTTCCTTTTTGTTTTGCATAATAATGTTTACATCAGCATAATGCAGATGAATCCCATGAGCCAATCATTTGATCAAAGGTATTAGTCAAAGCATGATTTTATTTTTGCAGGTGTTTCCTGGAGTAATTGAAAATCACTACTGAGTAGTATGTATGTTGCTGGTGAATGTGATACATCTCAAAATTTTGGTGTTTGATTGGAAACCTAAAAAGAAAATAGAAACACTGTGAGCTCAATTTTTAGTTCATGAAAAAGACATATTTCTATTCCATTTAAAAGTTAATAAAAGGTGTTATTTACTAACTACATTTGCTGATGCTATAGGGGCAAGCGAAGGACTAAGGAGAGAAAAAACATATTTATGGCCCAGCCTCAAGAGTCATAATTTAATAGAGTACACACAGCATCTGATGTGGTTAGGGTGGCTTGGCTTTGGGATTCACCCTAAGCATCAATGGAACTCACTTTTTCTTGTGTCTGGTTGTGTCATAGAGGCCCGGCCTTGGGGTCTATGTCTGGTCCCTGACCCATTATTCTCTGGCATTGTTTCCCTGATCTATTTCCTGGCAACCATAAATTGATCAGCTTTCGCTTGGCCATGCCTTTCCATCATGATGTTTCTGCCTGGGAGCCATCTATCCATGGACTGAGCCCTCAAAAGCCATGAACCAAATGAAACTTCTTCTCATTCAAGTTGTGAATGGGGGTATTGTTCCACAACAGAAACACTGATGAAAACATCATCTTTCAGAGCATTTTCAATAAAAATAAGAAATATAAGTAGAGTAGTGTTCTAATGCTGGCTTCAAACGAAATATATGAGGAGCTTTTCAAAATGATCAGTGCCAGGTCCCATCTAAACCTTCTAATTTAGATGGGCCAGGGTGTTACCAAGCAATTAGTACTTTAGTATTTAGAAGCTCCTGCTGGTACATTAGTGTTTAGAAGCTCCTGAGCAATCTTAATGTATGGAGTTGAATCCACTAGTGTAGAACAGTTACAAATTACCTGAAATCCAAAAAGAAGCTCAAATGGGTACAACAACTAATTTAAGAGTTTTTATCTTTTTTAAAGCAATGGTTCATAGAAGAGCTGAACTTTGAAGCAGGCTACAAAGGAAACAGACTGATGTAGAAAAGTCATGTCAATTTTTAAATCCATTATATGATTTAGGTTTCCCCAAGTTTTGCTGTTTTAGTCAACAAAATTTAGATTAATTTGTGAAATACTTATCTTTGCCCACTGACTGCCTCTACCTATGAGTGCTTTTCACTGATGTCACTCTAGATTGTTTTCCATGTCTGTCTTCTTTTGTGAAACTGTGACTCTGGTTATTGGTGTATTAGACAAGTTCACAGTGGCATATAAGATTTAATTGGGTTCATCTATTTCAAAGTGAATGGTCAACAATGTCCAGTTCATAGTTTAAAACCATCCCTGATAAAAGTATTTACATCAAAGAAATAGGCAAATGCTAAAAATTAGACATAGTCTTACACTAGAGATGATTAAACCTCTAATATAGTACACAAGTGACTTCAGATAGTATATAAATTGATTTTTAGCACTGTATATTAGATGTTTGTAAATTGTGTCTTACTTGTCTACCAGTATCTTTTAGTTTGGGGAAAGTTAAACCTATGTTTTACAATGGTGCCTCTTCTGTACTTACAGTTTATTTTATCTTGAATTCCTCTCCTCATTTTATCTTCACTACTTAAAGCAGAAAGCCTCACATATTCAGTACTTAGAGATGTATTTGTGTTGGCTTGAGAGCTGTTCTTTGTTTTCTTGTGTTTGTTTTCATACTTCCCCATACCAGGTTTTAGTTTTTCATTTAAACTACAGCAGTAGCACTTTTCTGTTTGATGAGAAAAGATAACTAAGAAAATAAATTAGGAGTCCTATGATAGACTCTATTATTTTTGTTATTCGGTGAAACCACAAATGAAGCAAAATAACGAACAGTCGCCAAGGAAAACATTTCCAGCCATTGCAATGACTGTTTTAATTGGCTGTGTCTGGGTGCCAGATTATCCTCTAATCTCTACAAGAATGTTTTTTGGAAAAATCTGAAATAATGCCCAGCATGGAAGCCACAGTGATACCTTCAGCATATCTAGTAGGCATAACTTTCTCTCAGCCTACTGGAATATATGAGAGTAAGACTGGCAATTCCTGGAAGCTTAATTTACAGATTATATAAAAGCACAATTCACTATCAGCATGTTATTGAAAACTTTAAAAATGTAATGTCACTGAGCCCAAGATAAAGAAAATTAATGAAATATACCTCTAAACGGTGTGTTGGTTTGTGTTGGCTCCTGTGTATGTGCATGAGTGTGTGTATGTACATGATTGTGTATCTCTCTGTGTGTTAACACACAATAAAATGAAGGGGATGGTTGCAATTATTTGGATAGTTTCATAAAATCTCCTTAGGACATGTTTTAGTAAGATTGCACTGAGAATGGCTCCGGCTGCTTGTCAGAGTTGTGGGTTAAGAGAAGGGAAAAGGGCTTTCCTTTCTGTGTGCTTTAATTAAATACATCTTGAAAGCTTTGAAATTAAAAATAGAATATTACATCTTCAGATTGCTGCTTTGATGTATTCTCATTCACTTGGGATATTGTGTACATCACTTAAATATATTTGTAGTCAAATTCTACAAGTGCATTCCAGAGAATGAATTTAAAAATGCATGGCTATGTTAATCAGTTGGGTTTTATTTACCCTAGACTTGTCTCTTGTTTGAATTTGGGTTGTTTGGTACAATATCAAAATTACAAAATTTAAACTGACACCTAAACCTCTTAGCATGTGTTTCGTATGTAGGGGCAAGGCCACCGGGAAAAGTCTGCTATTAAAAATTCACAAGAAGACGTAGGCTGCCTGGAACCTCCCGGGAACTTAGCAGAAGCCTGCATCAGGGGTAAGCTGCCTGGAACCTCCCCCTTGGGCCCGCCCTGCCACCAGGAACTTAGTGGAAGCCCGCCTCAGGCGTAGGCTGCTTGGAAACCCCTCCTACATAGAAAGCATCAGGCAGAGTGAAAATGACAAAATGAAAAAGCAAAATGCAGCCTCAAACATATAGTTCACTGGAAGCAAATATAGGAGACATTGAAATAGAGGACCCCAAAAGTAACATACCAGGAATCTCTGAAAAGATAGAATGAAATAAAACAACAACTGCATCAGGCTATAGAGGAAATCAAATTAGAAGTACTCTCCCATGTAAAGATAGAAATAACAACTTTAGTAAAGGAGTTGTTGAATGCAGCTAAAGAAGAAATAGAGAAAAAAGTACATGAGCATGGGAAACTGATTGAAACTTTGAATGAACAATATGGAAAACAAGCAGAATTCATGAAACAAACTCAAAGAGACATCCAAGAAACAAAAAATTCTATTGAAAGCGTGCAAAACTGCCTAAAGGAAGCTGAGGATAGGATTTCGGACCTTAAGGACAGGATCACAATTAGTGATCAGAAAAGGATAGAACTTTTAAAAATAACAAAGCAGCATGAAATGAAAATCCAGAAGTTTCATGATGATGCCAAGAGCAACAATATAAGAATGATGGGCATTAGCAAAGATACAGGAGTCCAGGCAAATGACATATGTAAAGTATTTACAGAAATAATAGCAGAAAATTTCCCAAACATGGGGAAAGAATCTGATATGCAGATAAGTGAGGCATATAGAACACCAAACAGTCACAATCAACATATATCCACACCCAGACACATGATAATTAAGATCTCAGACATACAGCATAAAAACAGAATACTGAAAGCTGTCAGAGAAAAGACACAACTCACCTATCAAGGAAAGCCCATTAGAACCACGGCAGACTTTTCAGCACAAACCATCAAGTCAAGAAGAGCTTGGAGTGAGATATTTCAAGCCCTGAAAGAAAACAACCTTCAACCCAGACTGATGTACCCAGTAAAACTTTCACTCAAATTTAGTGGAGAAACAAGATACTTCCATGACAAAGAACAACTGAATAAATTCATGTCCACCAAACCAACCCTAGAAAGAGTACTGAAAGACATACTAGACAGAGATAAAAATGACCACAATCCCCAAAACAACAACAGAAAGAAACCACCAGGTAGGATGAGCAATTAAATAAGAGGAAAAACAGAAAGAAACAACTGGAACATAACATGGCAAAGTCAATCCAGTACATATCAGTGATATCCACAAATATAAATGGCCTCAATTCACCAATAAAAGGAAATAGATTGACATAATTGATCAAGAAACAGGATCCCACAATATGCTGTATACAAGAAACAATTCTGACCCAAAAGGAAACTCATAGATTAAAAGTCAAAGGATGGAAAACAGTATTCCATGCAACAGAAACCCAGAAAAAAAGCAGGGGTAGCTATTCTATTTGCAGACAATGTGAACTTCAAACCTAAAATGATTAAAAGAGATAGAGAAGGTCACTACATACTTGTTAGTGGAAAAATTCAAGAGGAAGAACTAACAATTTTAAATATATATACACCAAATACAGGAGCACCCAACTATATAAGACAGATACTAATGGACATGAAAAACCAAATACACAAGAATACAATTATAACAGGAGATTTTAACAGCCCGTTGTCACAAAGAGATAGATCAACTAGACAAAAAGTCTGCAAAGAAACAACAGAACTGAATCATACCTGTGAGCAATTGGACTTAGGAGACGTTTACAGAGTGTTCCACCCAACCACATCAGAATACACATTCTTCTCAGCTGCACATGGGACATTCTCCAAAATAGACCATATATTATCCCATAAAAAATTCTTAAGTAAGTGCAAAGGTATTGAAATCATCCCATGCATAATATCTGACCATAGCGCACTGAAATTGGAAATTAATGGCAAAAGAAATTGCAAAACCTGCATAAATACATGGAAATTAAACAACAGCCTTTTGAACAGCCAGTGGGCTACAGATGAAATTAAAGAAGAAATAAAGCAATACCTACAATTCAATGAAAATATAGAAACAACATACTGTAATCTGTGGGATGCAAAGAAAATGGTCTTAAGAGGGAAATATATAGCAATAAATAGTCATATCAAGAAAACAGAATGAGCAGAAATAAATAACCTAATGCTCCATCTCAAGCTTCTAGAAAAAGAAGAGCAAGCTAAACCCAAAGCTCATAGAAGAGAGGAAATTGTAAAGATTAGAACAGAAATCAATGCAATTGAAACTAAAAAAACAATACAAAGAATTAATGAATCAAAAAGCTGTTTTTTTGAGAGAATAAAAAAATTGACAAACCCCTAGCTAACCTTATCAAGAGAAAGAAAGAAAAAACCCAAATTCATGCAATAAGAACTTAAAAGGGAGAAATTACTACAGATCCCATGGAAATTCAAAAGATCATGAATACCTACTTTGAAAATCTCTACTCACATAGAGTGGAAAACACAGAGAAAATGGACAGGTTTCTAGAAATATATGAACTACCAAAGCTCAACCAAGAAGATATAGCTATTTTGAACAACCCAATATCAGCTATTGAAATTGAAAACATAATTAAAACCTTACCAACAAAGAAAAGTCCAGGTCCTGATGGATTCACAGCTGAATTCTACAAGAAATTTAGAGAAGATTTGATGCCAGTACTCCTTAAACTCTTCAATGAAATTGAGAAAAAAGCAATCCTCCCTAAATCATTCCTGGAGGCAAGTATTACTCTGATACCAAACCAGACAAAGACCCAACCAAAAAAAGAGAACTATAGGCCAATCTCACTAATGAACATTGATGCAAAGATTCTTAACAAAATACTGGCCAATAGAATGCAGTAAATCATCAAGAAGATTATACATCATGACCAAGTGGGGTTCATTCCAGGAATGCAGGGATGGTTTAACATACATAAATCAGTAAATGTAATACACCACATCAACAGAGCCAAAAACAAAAACCACATGATCATCTCAATAGATGCAGAAAAAGCTTTTGACAAAGTCCAACACATTTTCATGATCAAAACCCTTCAGAAACTCGGAATACATGGCATCCACATCAACCTTATAAAGGCCATCTATGACAGACCAACTGCCAACATTATATTAAATGGACAAAAACTGAAAGCTTTCACTTTAAAATCAGGAACAAGGCAAGGATGTCCACTATCACCACTCCCTTTCAATATAGTTTTGGAAATACTAGCCAGGGCAATCAGACAAGAGAGAAATAAAAGGAGTAAAGATAGGAAAGGAAGAAGTTAAATTATCACTATTTGTAGATGACATGATACTCTATATAGAAGACCCAAAAAACTCCATTTAAAGACTACTAGAGGTAATAAACAAGTTCAGCAGTGTAGCTGGATACAAAGTCAATGCTCATAAATCAATAGCATTCCATTCCTGTACACAAACAAAAAACTCACTGAAAGAGAAATTATGGAAATATCGCCCTTTACAGTAACATGTAAAAAAATGAAATACTTAGGAATCAACCTAACTAAAGATGTAAAAGACCTCTGTGCTGAAAATTATACTACGCTGAAAAAGGAGATTGAAGAGGATATTAGAAAATGGAAGGACATTCCTTGCTCTTGGTTAGGAAGAACCAACATTGTGAAAATGGCCATACTCCCAAAGCTGTTACACAGATTTAATACAATCCCAATCAAAATACCATTGACATACCTCACAGATCTAGATAAAACACTGCTAAAATTCATTTGGAAACAGAAAAAAACTAGAATAGCAAAGGCAATTCTAGGCAACAAAAGCAAGGCAGGAGGCATCTCAATTCCTGACTTGAAACAGTACTATAAAGCCACAGTGATACAATCAGCTTGGTACTGGCAAAGAAATAGACCTGAAGATCAATGGAACAGATTAGAAGATGCAAGCACAACTACAAAGACACTCAGCCACCTGATACTTGTCAAAGGGGCTAAATATGTCCACTGGAAGAAGGATAGTCTCTTTAATAAACGGTGTTGGAAAAATTGGCTCTCTACATGCTGAAGACTGAAACTAGATCCATGCATATCACCATGCAGAAAACTAAAGTTTAAATGGATCAAAGACCTCAATATTAAAACAGAAACACTAAATCTACTGAAAGACAAGGTAGGTAGAAGTCTTGGAGACATAGGGTTAGGCAGAGAATTCATGAACACAATGCAAACTGCACGGGAAGCACTTCAAAGAATCAACAAATGGGATCTCATATTATTGAAAAGTTTCTGCACTTCAAAGGAAATCACCAACAGAGTGAAAAGAAAACCAACAGAGTGGGAAAGTATTTTAGCCAGCAACCCCTCAGGCAAAAGACTTGTGTCCAGAACATATAAAGAATTGAAAAATATCAAGCCCCCCAAATTCAAAGACCCTCTCCAAAAATGGGCTTCTGAGATGAACACACAGTTCTCAGAGAAAGATATACAAATGGCGAATAAATACATGGAGAAATGTTCACTATCACTTGTCTTTTGAGAAATGAAAATTAAAACAGGATTGAGATTCCACCTTACTCTGGAAAGAATAGCTGCCATCAAGAAATCAACTGATAACAAATGTTGGCGAGGCTGCAGGGAAAAAGGAACACTGCTACACTGTTGATGGGAATGTAGACTGGTGCAACCATTATGGAAATCCATATGGAGAATTCTCAGAAGACGAGGACTGGAAGCCCCATTCAATCCAGCTATTCCCCTCCTGGGTATTTTCCCTGAAGAACTGAAAAGTTCATATCACAGTGATATATGTGCACCCATGTTCATAGCAGCACAATTTGTAACAGTCAAATCTTGGAAACAAACCAAGATGCCCATCAACTGCAGAGTGGATGAAAAAGATGTGGCATTTTTATACAATGGAATATTACTGAGCTATAAAAAAGGATGATCTTGAGGCCTTTATAGGCAAATGGAGACAACTTGAGACTATCCTCATTAGGGAAATAAATAAGAATCATATTTATAAATATCATATTGTGTCTCTAGTGTAAAAAGTAAATAAGAACTACAAGTGTAATAAAACCAAAATGTGTAATTGCTATTGTAAAAAAGAGAGGAAAAGAAAGTGCTCTAAGGGATATAACTGTATGTATGTTTGAGTGTGTCAAATAGATGACCATCTTGCTGAATCTTTGTTGGATCTTTGAGCAGAACTGTTTGTAGTCTGACTGTTTGAATGTTTACTATGTACCCTTTAACTTTGTAACTTGAGCAACTACATCCAGGATGACAGTATGTAATTTATAAATTACTGATTTCTTAGTGGGGCCTTTTCTCATTTTCCTTTTTCTTTCTTTCTTTTAGAATTCTGTATTGTTCTATCCTTTTTTTCTGTTTTGTTTTTTTTCCTTCTCTTTAAATAAAATTTTAAAAATGTATAATTGCTATTGTAAAAAAAGAGGAAATAGGAAGTGCTATAAAAGATATAGCTGCATGTATGTTTAGGTGTGTGGGATTGATGACCTTATTTCTAGGTTCTTGTTGGATTGTTGAACAGATCTGTTTGCACTCTCACTGCTTGAGTGTCTACATTGTGTGCTTTAATTTTGTAACTTGAAAAACTATTTCTGAAAGAACAATATGTAATTTATCAACTAGTGATTTCTTACTGTTTATCTTTTTTTCTTGAAATTCTGTAATATTTCTACCTCTTTCCTGTTTGTTTTCTCTTTAAATAAATAAAAAAAAACTAAAAAAAAATCCACGAGAATGTGTTCCAGGGATGTTTTCCACAGAGTGCAGCATCCACGCCTTGAATCTTGCTTCTGAAAGGACAGACCCAGGTGCAGCTATCACAGAAACCACCCATGGAAGTTCTGCTAGAAATACAGAGTCTCAGGCCACACTTAGATCTGTCAGCTTGAAATTTGCATCGTAATAAGATCTGATGACATGATAAGGCAGACATGACTGTTAGAGAAGCCTGAGTGTCAATCATCTTGAATATCAGTCTAAGATTGAGAGTAAGGGTACTTAGTGTCTAGATCAAGAATTCTATGGAAATTACAGTATTTTCAGGAGTATTCATCCGAACTTCCAAGTACAAGATAGAACTGGAGCTTATTTGTAGTATATTGGCCAACTAGTAAAAACACAAGCCAATTGTTTTCTCAAAAATTTCGTTTATACAATTACTAAACCCACTGTATTCAAAGTCTCACTTGAATCTGCATCAAAATTCCAGTAATTGCACAGTTGTCATGGGAAATACTGTTGCTTCTGTTGAATGTCTTTACTTCTCAGAGGATCTGGTCTGTGGTGTCATAAAATGGTGTGCAAAAGTTTTTTCATATATAACGTGTTAGTTGTCTCGTATGAGGATCTAATGCATTTATACTTGATGAGGACTTTTACAGGAATCTTCACCAGAGAAAGTAGTAGGTCTGCATCTTTTAATTCTAGAATGGTGCTCATTCATTCAAAACCAGAAATAGAGTGAATCTATAGGTATGAAGTAATTGAGAGCGATGAGAAGGGGGAGAGAGAAAAGGACAGAAGGAAAATTAGAGAAGTACAATCCTCTATATAAGATGTCTTCAAACAGTTGCATTGGGCTTAACATCCAATTGCGATATCGACGCAAACAGATTATGTTTAGCAAACCTATCTAAATTTCATCAGAATGGGACTGATTAGTTAAATCAAGAATTCTCACAATATGAGGATTCTGTATCCTTCTGTTAGTTCCCATGTTAAAACACTGGTTTCAAGAGGCACCAGCACAAGCTGAGTTGCCACCAAATGCAACTCCTTGTTCTTGCACAGAGCTCTTCTTGTCTTTGTCGTTATTCTAGGCAGTGTTAAGGACATCCTGGAAAGAGATGAAAGCCACCATGATACCTCCCCTGATAGCCTTGAGCCAGCTCACAAATTTCCCGCTGCTGACCCTTGCAGTGCTAAAGGAGGGTTTAAACAAAAGGTCTGCCTTACTCACTGACACCTTAGTGCATGCTCAAAGGAGGAAAGATCCTTCCCTAGGCTCAGGAACCTGAGGACCTCGTGATGTACCTGCTAGGACCTCAGGACTCTGGTGCAGATAGATGAGGCTCTGTGTTCCAGCTCAGTAGCTCAGTGGTGTTGGGCAAGATGATACCTCTATCTATTTATTAGCAAAATAACATCTATTTCAAAAGTACATATAGAATATTAAACCTAAGACTGCAATTCATGTGCTTAGCAAATGTTTGTAGTAAATGATGACTCCTTTCTCCCTCCCTCCTTCTAAATTCCTTCTTTTCTGTAAGCTTCTTTCTTTACCCACACTCGTTTTTCACTTCCTTTTGCATTTACTTTCTAATGTTCAAGCCCCAAATGTTTACAAATATAAAATAACGAGGCAGGATTGTGTCTAGGTCAAAAGACTCTCAAGTACCTCAAAGCTCAGCAGGCCAGAGAGACCTTCAACAATTTCTTATGTTTCTGGTTGATGATCCATTCACTTCTACAACCAAGAGTTCTTGTAAACTTTCCATCAGCATTTGTGATACCTAGAATTTGGCTAAAAACCCCAAATTTAGTATTTTTCATATCCAAGTGAATCATTAATTTGACTTCCCTTGATGTTTGTTCTTTCTAGTGAACTTGTAGCTATTTTATGCCATTGGCAGATATGAGTACATATTTACTATACTATATATTTACCAAGCAAATGTTGTTCTCTAAGGACCAAGTGGAGTATAGAGTGAGACATTTACAGTGATGACTGGATGTCTTAGAACCAGATTCATAATTACAAGTTGACATGGCCAGCTAGTCTGGGGACACTGAGTTGTTTGGATTAATGGCCATAGAAGAGTTTGAGTTCAGAATAGTTTGTACTGTTATTGTTTGTCTGTCCACTTTTTATGCTTTGATTTTGTAGCTTGAACAACTACTCCTAAGAACAATATGTAATTTATCAACTAGTGATTTTTATTGTTATTTTTTGAAATTCTATATTAATTCTACCCTTTTCTTCTTTTGCTTTTTTTCTCTAAATAAAAAAAGAGTTTGATTTAAATAATTCTTAAAGGACTAAGTTTATGTGTGAGTTAGTTTTGTAATGTGTATTAGAACATGTTAAAGTTGATTTTTGTTATAGAGGCTCCATCAAGAATGGGATTAGTGGTCTTAATTAAAAGCTCTGAGGGAGTTTGTCAATGCTTTCCACTATGAGGAGATTGAGCTATGAAGTTTTATTTTAATGCAAAAAATGAGCCCTTCTGACTCATCTGGTGCTCTGATGTTAGACTTTCCAGCCATCAGAACTGTGAGCAATCAATTTTTGTTTTATGTGAATTATACAGTATAAAGTATTTTGGTATAGCAGACCAAATGAACTAAGATACTTGCATTCTCATGAGCTTTCCAGGAAAGAATTCCTGAGTGGTGGGCTGCTCAGGAATTGTACGCCACCAGCAGCCTCCAACTTAGCTATATGAAGAAGATTGCTAGTCATAGACCATTAGCAATTGTGGAAATTCTGAATCACTGAAATGCTTGACAAGAAATTTGTATGTGAGGTCAAAATCTGTGTATGCTCCTAAATGTTGATGCTTAGCATGTTGCAGAGAAGAGAAATTTGTGAGGTGCTGTTTTGGAGTGAGAAACAGTATAGAAGAATGTAGTTTCAACTTGCAATGGGCTGGTTAGTCCTCAGGAACATTATGTTTCACATTTACTTAGATTTTTAATACCAGTATCTACCAAATTCCTCCACCTTAGTCAATCTTTTGGGAGAATGCTAACGGAACAAAAGTTGTTCTCTAGTAGTGTTAATGTAAATTTCTTAACAAGAAGAAAGCATTTATTCCTCTAGAGTCACCATGGTTACTAAAGGGGAAACCTCTGTTTTTCTAACTATTTTCTAAATATCTGCCCCGACATCATTTCTGTGTTGTATTTCTAACTCCCATGATGGTTTTAAGAGGTCGGTTCTTCAGGAGGTGATTAGATTATATATAAAGGTAGAATCCTTATGAATGAGATTCATGCTTTTATAAAAGAACCCAGAGAAATAGCTTTCTCTGTCATCATTTGAGGACACGTCTGCAAGAAGACTGCTGTCTATGAGCCCAGGTACTGTAACCAGCTATCACCTAAATGAGCCAACTCTGTGATCTTGGGCCTCCCACCCTCCAGAATTGTGATAAACCCATTTCCTTTGTCTATAACCCACCCAGTTTTGGGTATTGCGTTATACCAGCTAAATGTACTAAGATGTACTATTGGGTGAGGGGGAAGCAAGGGAGGTCTTCAAGCAGGACAGGAGCCCTTGGGGATGAGCGGTGTGAGTTTATTGTTGCTTGAGGTGACCTCACCCTTCACCATGAGGTAGCTTGTGGTTAGTCACCTGGGTTTCACCTACCTCCGGCTTTCCACGGGAGTCTGCTTATCTGGATCCATCGCTGATACAGTAAGTGATATTTTATAAATACTGACAAATGTTTGTCCAGAAAAAACATTAATAAAACCAAGATTAGGAGATGCTAACTGATACTTTAAATTTATATAGATCTAGACTTTGGAAAATACTCTTTTACTTAATTGACATGGCAGCCCATAGGGGAAAACCAAAGCAAGATTCCCCTGAGTGGGAGTCACACTCTTACAGCAGGAAATAATTATGGTGAGCAATGTAAGAGTGGAGTCATTTCAAACTTGACTACAATGGATGAAGTGCACATCTGGTCAACAGAGACTTCCAGAAATTACCCTGGGAACCCATGGAGGCTTTTGCCTGGCTGTGATTTGCTCTGCCTCTGTGCACGTCAGCTGGCAGAGCTTTACTGCTCCCTTCACTGTGACATCATGTTACAGGCAAATAGTTTATGGACCAAGACGATCTGAGACTCTCTGGATAAAGGGAAAAGCCACAGACATGCACAGTCTTAAATACCAGTGAAGACCTTGTGATTTTTGAGCAGTTCCTAGTAGCTGAGAAATAGTTGGTAATAATCCAGCCCTGCCCCTTCACACAGAGCTGTTCCAGTGAGGAGCTGGGTATATCTACACATCCCACACTGGCTCTATGTGCCCCTCACACGTTCAGAGCAAATGAGATTAATACTGCGGGAGATGCTCTTGATTGGAAGAATCACCCATTGCTTTACATTCCATTCTGTCTTTGATATCATGGGTTCATTTAATGACCCATCTGTCTAATGACTACTTGGACATAGACTGAGGTGCCCTGTTCAGGCTTATGCCTTGTTTTTTCTTATTGTACATTTCTATATGTCTTGCTGATAGAGCCTCAATGTCTTTTTTCCCCACAGTACCCCTATGTAATGCTGTACTTTTTGCTGGTTTTACTGTAGAGCCCTGTCGTTTTAGATTCTATTATACATTACAGTGCTGAGGGTAAGAGTGATGCAAATAAAAGCAAAGTCATCAAGCTGGAGTTTCGTTTGACCTCTTCTTTGTTCTGCATCTTGTGTGTACTATGTACAATTCACATAGCTACCGATTCAACTAACGACCTAGTTGTAGGAAAGGGACTTTGTCGTTAAATGAGGAGTGCCTGCATATTGTTAGTCTGAAGGCTGCATTAAGACAAATGCCCCATTTCATTAGTGTCATCTTATACTATGTCATAGTGTTGACATGGATGAGGACAACCCTACTCTGGAAAAAAATAAAGAAATATTTCACTCATGCATTCATAAAATTTCATGCTTATACTGTTTAAGCATTATGTGAAAAATACACTTTCAGCTCATGGTGTGTGTGTGTGTGTGTGTGTGTGTGTGTGTGTAGAATCACCCCCACATGGCCAGGACACCTACTTTTCCTATAATAACTGTCCCAAATTACTCAGAATTTTGGATGTTACCTAAACTAGGCTTATTTCCTTCCACTATACCTTTATTCTGCATTTCTACTAGCCCTACCCCAGAATTGTGACCTTTTCATCTCTAATTCTCCAAGAAAAATGAAAAGTTGGTGATACAATATGTAATGGACAGTGGCTCCATTCTCTACCGAATCTAGGGGTTTGTTCTCACCCGGTGCTTTACATTCCATTCTGTCTTTGATATCATCATGAATGCACATGTTCAAAATTTATGCAAAAGATTGGAAGTGATTAGTTAGCTCTCATCGCAGGCAGCTTTGGCTTGTGAGAGACAAAGCTGATCTCTATGTTTATCAGTAAATTTGATCTATTGTGCAGTTAAACACAACCATTCAAAATATGTTAGGCAAATATTCCGAGTCAGGTAATGCAGAGGCCCTCTAGAGAAACTATTGTATTTGCCAGTGGCCAGTGGATCCCCATGAAATAACCTCTCCACTTGCTAGACATCCAAGAATAAGAGGTGACTTACCCTAGGGCCCATTAAGATAAACCTTTTAGCCTACCACAATTATTCTAATGAAATCTTTTATTGGGGTTACATGTTGTCAAGTTACGAATTTGCTGAATATGAAGAGATGTATTGTGTCCTCTTGCCTTGTACATACACTGTGCTAAATACGCTATTTCAACATCAGTCATGTTTAATTTACCAAATATAAGCAGAACGTGGAACTCTTTTGAAGCTAGCAATTTGTATGTCTGCTACTCACATGATGTGTACTATTCCCTTCTGACTCCGTTTCATGTGAAAGATGTGAGTGTCACTGACTTCCAGTGAAAAGCACTGTTGGAACATTGCTACACTCTTTGAAGTATTAGCTCACTGTCATCTTTGTCAAATATGAATCAACTTACAGCGATGTTAGGAAAAAGATGCCTATTTTACAAAGAGAACACATATTCTCATATTGAACCTAAAATTTCCACTACAAATTACAGTCTGATTTAATGTCTACTTCACAAATAAACACTGTACCAAGCTAAGGCTGATTTAAATGATAGATGTAGAGTTTGTTTAGTCTCACGTAACATGACTTCGGTGAAATGATGATGAAAATGAGCAAAAAGCAATGCTTATACTGCCAAAGTCATTATATGTTATTATAAAATATCAGATGCACTTCAATTCATATTACCAAGAGAATGTGTGTAGTCCAGCGATTAGCAGTGCAGTGTCTTATGAAAAACGCGATCTTTGGCATCAGAGAGACCCATATCCAAATCATAGTTTCACCATTTAACAGCTGTGTACAATTTATTGGATGACAAGCTTAAACCAAGCCTCAGATACCTCCCCTGTAAAAAGGGAATAAGGACAGTGTTCAGAAAGATAGAGCGATCGATATGTTTAATGTAGCCCCAGTCATCACAGCAAAACAGGAGAATAACCTCTGTGTACAGCTCTTGTCGTAAGAATGAATGTGAAAATCATACCCAACAACAGCAGGCACTTAGTCCAGTGCTCATGAGTCTGCAGATCAGCTGAGGCCTGCTGATCTGGGGCCACGCTGCCTTCCAGTTCGGTTTCCGGTTTGCTCAGTGTGTGCTTATTTGGAGTGAAAGATGAAAGGACAAAAAATGCCGATATATATGGATCACTGACGTACGTATCAGAACCAAACTAACCAGGGCACACAAAATTAATACCTCTTCATAAAGTCTGATGACTTCCATTGGCCAGAATAAGTTTCATGGCCAATAATCAACAGACTCAGGAAGTCTTTTATAGTAGGAGGGGAGAGAGACACAAATTTTCTATACAATAATCCAAACCGTAAAAGTCGTGAAATAGTAAATGTGTTAATAATGAAGCAGCATTCCTGTGATGGAAGGCTATTTACTCATTGTAATATCATAACATTGAAAAATAATTGGAACAGCAGTATCCTTATCTTCTGTTTGCAAAAATCTACAAAAGACAGGCAAGAAAAATTATGGGAAAGTTTTAGAACAAAATATTACCAATGCTTATCTTTGAGGAATATTTTCCCCTTCTATATGTTTTTTGGTATTTTCCAGGTCAGCTGAATTTATTAATATTCATTTTGTCATTTAAAAATTAATGAATAAAATTTGTTTTTCCATCTTTGGAATAGTGTAAACTCTTATCTGAGGAAACCAAATCACTATCTTAATATAGTTCAAGTATGCTGCCATTTATGAAGCAGGAAACAAACATAAGGGGTCATTTTTATAATTTGATTTATGTCAAATGCCTGGGGACATGTGACAGTGTCTTTATCTCATTTGCAATCTTAAAAGACAGTTTTATTGAGCACAAAACTGTAGTTTGACATTTTCTTTCAGGATTAAAAGATACTATTCTGGCTTCATTGATGTTAACTGAGAAGCCCACTCAGTTGTTTGAAGTTGTTTTATCTGTGTCTCTTTAAGATCTTCTTTTTGTCTTTAGTATTCTGTTGTTTACTGTAATGTGACTAGTGGTATGTGAGTATGTGTGGGTATGTGTGTGATGTTTTACTCTATTTGATATTTGTTGGAATTCCTGAAGTAAAAAATTGGTACTGATCAGCGATACTAGAAAATTCTACATTATTAAATCTGCATGTTTCCTTGTTCTTGTATACTCTCTCTACTTCTAAAACTTTGATTACTTTCTCTGTCTCATTGTTTTGATCAACTGTCTTTTATATTTTCTTTTTCTCCCTATACAATATTCTGGGAAATACTTTATTTCCAGAATCATTTTTTTTATTCCTTTTTTTCTCAAAACTACCTACTCGTTTCTGAAAGGCTGCTGGTCCTTCGCCTCTTGTAATCCCCACCTTCCTTGAAACACATGGCTGACATTTACTTCGTAGTATTTATGTGTCTCTCCATAATCTCCAGTGTCTTGGCTATTTGATTTTTTCACTGCCTCTCTCTTGGGTGCTTGGCTCCAATCTCCTAAGAATGCTCTTTTCTACTCTGTAGCCTGGGGGTGTCAGCTCGCAAAGGTTTTTACCTGGGAGGCTTTTTGGTGGGGCAGTTTCTTGCCCTTAAGTTTTCTATTCCATGTTTCTCTGCTAGTGTAGATAAGGGCCACCAGATGGCTGGGTATCCTCAGAGCAAATAGTGGCTCTGATACTGATCTATTTCCTAGGCTCATGCCTTCTTTACATTTCTACATATCAATATTTCATTGATTTTTCTCATCAGACCGATAACACAGATACACATTATTACAGTAATATAATCATTATTTTTAGACATTGTTTTCTAGAAGGATTTTTCTGGAAAGACATACACATTTTTAGAAATAAAAGTACTTGATCATCTTTTAAATTATCTGCTTATACATAAATGATCTTCATGAATGTGTGCTATGTATTGACACCTATCTCAGTACCTAGCATATAAAAGAAATAAAAAAGGAGTGAATAGAGCTAATCACAAAATCTCATAGTGTAAAGTCTTTGAAAACTACAAACCAATCCAGAAATAGAGGACATTGCCATTTCCTCAAAAATCATATCAAATTTTTGTTTTATTATAAATATAAGTATCATTAAGACAGATGGCATAGCCCAGTAAAATTTTTAATTATTTGAGAAAATTGAGAAGTCAAAATTTTGCTGCAAGTCTATAAGTTATGCATAGACTGGATGGATGTCTTTACACCAACTTTGCTTTATTTAGGAAATATTTTCTGCTGTCTTCGCAAGCGACCAAATGAGAGACAAAAACAGAACGTGTTCATGCTAGAAATTCTCACATTTTAAGGAGAGATTTTGGTGCTGAATTCTAGAGGGAGATTTGAGGCCCAGGCGTTCATTTTCAGCTTTGATATGGCATTTAAGCTCATAATGAAAAACTTGCCTCAGTAAATTTTGTTTTTTAAAAATTATTATTTCCAATATTTCTAATATCAAGTGTCTCCTTGTATAAAGAAATAGCAATTTTTCATATACTTTTACTGGGATATGAATAGACTTTTTAAAAAAACTACATTGATGAAAATTCCTGGGAAAAGAACAGATGAGTGTGTGTGTGTGTGTGTGTGTGTTGTGTCTACTTGTGTGTTTACACTTGTTTGTGGTTCACATATTTTGTGGCTGAATTATCCAGCTTGTTCCCTCCCTTCAGATGAGGACTTGCATTCCAGCTTCATTGCAGTATGCAGTTCTACTGTGTGGTTTGCTTTTTCTTGCATCTGAAAATAATTTGAGAGAAACAGAACCATAAAATTTGATTTGGCCCCCAAAAAACCCCTTTTCTTCATTTCTTTTGAAAATTTGACCAGTCTAGCCATTTCTATATAAGGAGAAAGAGTCAAATACAGGCTAATCCATGAAAAATGTGACTGGAGACTTCCTCAAATCCTATTTTGAACAAACCAGGCCCAAAATATCCACAACTTCTTCCTTGGTCCTGAGCACTGCAGCCTCATAGGAGTAGCTTTTTCCCATTATTGGCAGTTCTTTTGTTTGTTCACACTTTGCCACTGAGGTTTCCTTCTAAAGATGATTCTTGAGGAAAGTCGCCTTTCACTAGTTTGAACACTATATTCCTAAAGTTCTAAAGCACAAGTAAAAATCATTTTATTTTCAGGAAAGAGTACAAAATGTTTGAGCCAGGAAAACTCCACTCCAAAATTAGACAAAAAAATAGAAAGCATTTTCTAACCCATGGAACATCCAATTTAGTGAAAAGCCACCCATGAATATTTACAAAAGTTTGAAAACAATGGTGCATGCTAAAGTTAAGTGGAAAAGCAGGTCTAATATTATGTGATGGTTCATCAGTGCGATTGTGAATTCTTTTGAAACTAGAGTCCAGAAGTAAACCAGGTAAAAACATGCCCCTGAACTGTTAATTAGTTATTTTCTTTTTGTTTGAAGAATATGAGAATTTAAAAACTCTATTACCAGTTTTTGAAACTTAAGAATTATAGATACTGTTATGATGCTATTTTTTAAAAATATATTTTGCATTCCCCACAACCATATTTTCTAAACCAGGACATCCTACACCTGAATCTTCTTAGAGTGACTTGAGGTTATATCTCCTCCCTTCCTCTGACTTTTTCATCTTCTTTCTCCTTGTTCATTCTGGACCTTGAAATGCGTTAGGAACTTTGGTTTTAAGAGATCAAGGAAAGCAAAATAAATTTCTCCCATATGCTTATCTTATGTTTAGGTTTAAAAATCAACATTGATTTTATATCTGCCCAAGATATACTATGATGTTATTTTTGTAGTAGTGATTTATATATTTATTTTGAGAGGCATTGCACTAAGGCAGGACAAGTTTCTAGAGACCTGAGTTCTAATCCTGTTTTTAAAAACCACCTACTAAGAACTTCATACTTGTATCTTTATGGTCCAAAACATACTGTTATTCTAAGGCTATCTCTCATTTCATACTTTATTTTGATGACTCATAGGAAATGTATTTTTCTCTGCCTTTTATGTTATACAGGAGTTGTATGGCTATTTAGAAATGTGCTGTACTGGTAGATAATACACATCACATATTGTTTATACTGGTAGAAATGTTTATACTGGTAGATGATACATATCATATATCACAATTTCAGATGGAAACACTTGCTCAAATGGTCACACCTGGAAGGAAGTAGGGTGATTATTTTACTTGGTGTGAAGAATAAGCACCAGTATATGGAGCTGACCAAACAGTGGAAGCCAAGTTAGGGGTTATGTCTTGCTTGGGTTTCTCTGTGACAGTTTCCCATGTGAAGGTAAAATTATCTGAAGGTTGGATGTTGCTATAAGTCCCTAGTGTGTGGTAGGCATTCATCTATCCGAGTGAATGCTTTGGGTGAAATTATTCTCAAAGATTCAATATATTTTATCTCCACTCAACTTTTTATATCATCACACTCAATCTCTCTCTAAAATTTAAAAAAGAGAAAATATCTTCCAAGTTCTCACCTTCAGTATGTATCCCGCTGATTAACTACTGTATTCTAGTTTTCAACACAAATTGTAGAAAGCACTTTTCATCTGTTAGACATTGTATGTTTTCCTATTTCTTGCTCTTTTTCAACAGAAATATTTTCCCTCTAATGAAAGAATTTCTGGTGCTTTCTGGTATGTTCAACTAATATTTGCGTGAATATAATTTCATTTGTTGAAACATGTTATGCAGAGTCAACAGGAGACCACAGACATTCCCCTCTAGCATGGTACCATTTGTATTCAAGTCTCATGAACATTCTGCTTATTTAAATTACCCAATGGAGTTTTGATCAAGGCTTATCTATGGAATTCCAACCTATGTTTTTTAAGTTAGATCAGTTGCACTGTTTTAAAAAGACATTTATCACTACCACCCTAGTCCAGTTTTCTAAGAAGAAAATAGTTTTTCAAGCAGCATTATTATGCATTTGGAATCTACATGGAATCACGATTATAGCCACCATATGGAATTTGCATGCTATTACAAAGCTTTTTGTCATTCTATCTGGATCTTCAGATGGGCTGTTCAAAATGATTATGGATTTTGCATGTTGGCTAAATGAGACTTAGGACTAATATTTTAAGTAGAATCAATATTATTGCTTTGTTGTGTATTATTCAAGTTTCATCATTCATAAGTAATTGACTGACCCAGCTTGAGTAATATGCTCACATACCTGCTCTACTGGAAAATGTAAGCTTCCAAAACCAGGCAAGGCATTAATACTGGATGAATGAGAATGGGGCCCAGGGAATGAGTAAATAAATAATTGTTCAATCCTTTTCATTTCATTTACACATTGGTTTTTTAAATCACATCCAATAAAATATATTTATGAAAAATGATGACCTGTCCCCACAACTGCTGGGTATTTCAAATGTCTGAACCCTCTTTTTTTTTTCTTCCTTCCTTCCTTCTTTCCTTTGTCTTCTGGCCTTCTATCCTCCTTCATTCCTTTTCTCTCTTCCTCCCATCAGAGCCACACTATCTTTCCAAAGCACAGTGCTGAATGTGCCACCCAGTTCAAATTAACAACTGAGCCGATATTAAATCAAACAACAAATCACTTACCAGAGCCTTTTCAGGTTTGCAGCTTTCTGTAAACTCACTTAGATATCTGCGTGAAATCAAACTATTTAAGAAGATATTAAGTCTTTCAAAATTTGAAAAGCTTTTTTTTTCCAATTTCAAATATCCTTTTAGACATTTAAAAAAATGTCAGATTCCACTATAATAAGACAATAGATAGGAAAAGATTTTACAAAAATAAAGTAGTTGAAATGGTTTAGGTTTTCACTTTGGGGGGGGTTCTCTTTTATAATGGAGAATATATTTTCTGTTACGTAAGTTGGTCAAAATTCCTGAGTAGCCAAAGAACTCTTAAGCTAAAACAACACTTTTTAATTAGTTTTATGAAGCTAATATTACCTAAAACAAAACAAATACAGTAAAAAAAGAGAAATATTGAATTTTATCTGGTTGGTAGGGAAAGGAATACTTTTATAAAAAGTGGCAAGAGTGGTAATTACAATGGTTTGTTTAGGAAGAGATTTGATAATAAATATCAAAATATAATAGTCTTTGACTAGGTTGTGGCTCTTGTAGAAATCTAGCCTAAAACAGCAATCATGTGAATACACAAGATTAAAATAAACAAGGTTATGTCTGCTGTAACATTACTCATGATAATGAAAACCTAGAATAATCCATAGTAGAATTATTGGACAAATTAAGTCATTATAAGAAATAATGTCTGAATACATTAGACGTGGGTAGGTATGCCTGATCTGTCTTTGAATATAATAAACAGTTTATAAAATAGTAGGTATAATATGCTTCCAGTACTCTATCAGGAAAAAAAAGGTTAAGTAGGCTTTCATGCTTACAATATGAAAATGCTTGTGACAGAAGAGACAGATTAGGAGGGACTTGATTTCAAAAGTAAGGGTTTTCTGTTTTCCCTTTTGACTTCATGTGCCTCATCATTATTTGAATATAATTTCAACAAATACATGCCAGCGTACCTCATTTAACGACTGATTACTATTTCTGTGGCGGTTGTTAAATGAATCTGTCTCTAAGTGAGACAGATTCTAATCTCATAATGTGCATCAATATGTACATTATGAGATTCAGAAAGAAGAAAACTCCAACTCGATGACTTTGCTTTTATTTGCATAATTCTTACGGGCCCTACTGTAATGTGTAACATAACACAAGACTACAGTCCTGTGCTGTATAATAGGAAACATTAGAGTGTTATACTGTAGAAGCCACTGCCAGGCCACTCTGCAGCTAACATGCCCGTGCCATTAGTCTGAATGTGGATCCTAAATCCGAGTGGAGCCTTATCAGCCTGTGCAACTCGCTGCTGTAGTAAGTCAAAATAGTCATTGAATAGATAATTCATCAGAAGAAGAGTGTCAGTGCCACTTCTATGTATTTCTTCAGAAATTAAAAGGCACATATGGCAGATAAATAACATTATAAAGAACTAGCATTGTGAACACTGTGGATTGAATCGTGTATTTTGGGGTAAAAAATGTTAGATCAATTGTTTCAGTATTTTTCCTGTTACTAATATTTGTTAGCAGTACAGTTACAAGAACAGTATTTGTAGATTAAACTTGGGCGCCTCCCAATTTGAGAATTAAAAAGTTGTAAGTAGCTTTAAGAGAATGGGTAAGTAAAACTTTCATTTGTAGATTGATTCATGGGCTGTCAGGTTGGGTCTCCCTTCTTGCTTAGCAAATCCATGCATTAACCTCTTCCCTGAAGGACTGACACAAAAATACTCAACACTAGCAGGACCATAGATACAGTCTACAGGCCTGGATTTTCATGTAAGATGAAGTTGGATTTAAAAATCATCGAGAAAGTTGGTAGAGGAAACTGAATGGTGAACTCTGAAACAACATCAGTACTGTAAGTACAGTGGATTTTGTATTGGCTTTGAAAACCTGGTTTTCATATAGTCACAATGACTTAATTGTTCAGAATGGTGACAGCATGGGTCAGGTATTTATGGATAGAACTATGCAAGGATCCCTTCTTTGGTCACAAAACAAGGTTAGCTGCCAATGTCTATCCTTGTTCAAAGTATGAAACTATGGTTCCTCTCATAAAACTCTAGAACTGGAAGTGATGTTATAACTTATTTCATTCAATCTCTCATTTCTGAGATGAGAAACTAAGACTCAAAGAGGCAAAATTATATACTTCATCAAACCCACAGCTCTTAAGACAGAAGTGTCCAGGATTTGGCACAAGCACCCTGGTGGCCCAGATGTCCATGTCACTCACCAAGGTTGTGCCAAGCAAGATGTCCTAATTAGCATTTGCCTTGGCTGCACAGGGGGGTCTCCTTACGGCAGCTGGCGAAGGAGGGAGAGGGCGTAGCTAGTTTACAAACTGTCTGCTTTGTGTGTGGTGCAAGCTAAAATTGGACTGGGACTTTCCTGAAGCCCCTTTCCATGGTGGCCTCGACTTTGCCAAAAAAATTTGCTCAGTAGACAGTAATTTTGCAAGCACAACTGATTCTCCTCTTTTTTGGAGAAAAAAGAATGACCTGAGATTATAATTTGCAAATTCATGGGTGGAAAATAGTTTGGAAGGAGAGAGATGGAAGAACAGGAAAAAAAGAAATTCTGGGATCCTAGTATCTGAACAGAATAATGAGAGTGGGAACAAAATGTCAAATCTTTGTATTCCATGCTCTCTAAACCACCAAGTCATCTGCAGTCGACCAAGTCAGCTGGCCAGTGTCAGCCAGCTCTCACTTCAGAGGCTCTGTGGAGCACTCCAGAACAGCCAAGATCTCAGGGCCTGGGCCCAGCAACACAAAGTCTCATTCCCGGAGGCTGATTAACAACTGTCACTGCCAAATACCCAACAGGGGCTGACAGTGAGCCCCGGATGCGGCAGCAGTCCCTCAGGAGGCCAGCCAGCCCCTCGTGACAAAGTGAACGCATTCATCTCCTTCCATGCTGCAACTGCTTTTGACTGAACACTTTCTGAATCTAGATTCTATTCTGGTGTGAATTTGCCTTTCCAGTTTTAAGAATCTAATACTCTACAGTTACATTGGATTACGGAGAGTTTTGTGTACCCATATAGGTGCTCATATAACATTGCTTTAGACTAAAGCAGTAATTCTTAAGGAGGGGCATTCAACACCCCAGACCCATCCCCTAGACATAAGTCCAGGTCCAATGACATCTCGGGCATCCTGGGGAGATGCTGCTGACATCTAGTGGTTAGAGGCCACTGCTGCTGTCCTGTAATGCACAACACAACCCTCTTCAGCAGAGAATTATCTGGTCAGAAAGGCTAGCATGCCACTGTTTAGAAACTCTAAGCCCAGAAGCTCCTGTACTGTGTTCCATACTGGCAACACTAATTTTTATTCTCACAGACAATGCCCAAGGGTTCCCTTTTCTCCACATTTTTATCAATACTTCTTGACTTTTTAAAAACGTCCACCCTTGCAGGTTTGAGGTGATAGCTAAGTGTGGTTTTCTTTTGCTTCTCTCCTAGGATTAGTGGTTTGGGGTATTTTTTCACTTACCTGTTGGCTGCTTGGGTATCTCTTGTACAAAGTGTTTATTCAACTTCTTTGTTCAATTTTTAAATGAGATTAGGTGCTTCCTACTGAGTTGATTGATTCATACACTTATCAGACATCTAGTTCACAAGTATTTTTTCCCCTTCTATAGGTTATTTCTTCACTCTGTTTGTTGTTTCCTTTACCATGTAAGGGTCTCGCTTTATGGTAAGCAGGGTGCAACAGTGCTCCCATGGTCCTGAGACCTGTTGGTCCTGTTATATACCACCTCATCCAAAAGCAGCAGCTTCAAAGAGTGTTGGGATATTTTATAGAAGGTATAGGTGAAGCGCCTACCTGGATATAAAACAGACAAAGTCAGGGAGTCATCTTCCAAGACAATCAATGACCATCATGTAGTTAGAATACATATGCCAGGAACCAAGAATTGAATGCAGGAATGGCCTGTCGAGAGCTTCTGCCTCCTTTTTGGCTGAAATTCTTACCTCTGTTTAATGGTCTTAGTTCCTGACCTGGGATATAAGTTGGGAACAAGTTATGCTTTCTGCCTGTCTTCCTTAGATTCCAGATCCCAAGGAGCCCATGGGAAAGGAGGGGGTTCCACGCTGACAGAAGCAGTGGATCAAAACACCAGGAGAAAGCCTGGCACTGGAGACAGGCAAGAGCAACTTTGGAACTTGGTTATTGCTTGGTGTATCTTTGCCCAATTTTGATGACAATTTGACAAAGATAGCAGCTGCAGTGTGAGCAGGGCTTAGTGACCAGTTGTTTAGGCAATCAGTGACAGAAATTTGGTCACCTCCCAGGTAAGCCACCAAGACCAGCACAGTTTATAACAGTGAGAGAAAAGAATCTAGGATAGACTGCAGTGGAAGGAGAGGATGATGTCCAACAGCTGAGGCCTCCAGATTGGCTTCATCAGGGGAAGCTGTGCTTAGCCCACTTCACTTTCTTCTAATAAGTTTCTCTGGGAAAGAGGCCCAGAGACATGGCATTCAGACACAAGAAGGCCCAAGCTGTGCTACCCCTCCCAGATTCAGCTTTCTGGGTGGGAGGGCCATTTCCATCAACTTCTGGGAGTACTGCTCTGTTTCCTTTGGAGTTCCTTTCTCCTAAAGAGTCACACATGGCCCAAATTCACTCCCCTTCTAGAGGATCAGCTGCACCCAAAGACCAGGTTGATGTGGGGTATAAATGCCCAATTCCCTTTTCTCAACTTGAGTTCTATTTATTATTATTATTTTAAAATTTTTATTTAAAGAGAAAAAAACATGAAAAGGGTAGAAATAATACAGAGTTTCAAAAAAAAGATAAATAGTAAGAAATCACTAGTTGATAAATTATATATTTTCCTCTTAGAAATAGTTGTTCAAGTTACTAAATAAAGCATACAAAGTAGATATTCAAACAGTGAGACTGTAAACAGCTATGTATACATGAGTCTCTACATGTATTTCTATCCTTTCTGTTTTAGAGGGAAAAACAAAACATAGAAAGACAAAACAAAACAAGTTTCTATAAAAACATGAAACCAAAAAGTCGTATAAAACCACAGTACAAGGTGATCTACAATGGTTACTGTGTTGTCTCATTATCTTCAATAGAATTGTCTATATCATCAGGCATAATTGAATATAGCAGTATAATTGAATATAGCAGTACATAACAATATTAGTAAAAATAAAACATTGTACACAGTATAAAACTTTAAAGGCAGGTAATAATCAAACTAGAGTGGATATTCTAATGAATCTTGTCATCTTCAGTGTAGTTGCCTATACTCTCAGGCTTGATACTATGGATCATAACAGCTTTGAATAAAATCTATCAATACAAAACAGCAGTCTAACAAACCAGATTCAATTAAGATCAGTTATGGTAAAACAGTATAAGTTATACCAGGGCTTCAGATTGAGTTAATAGGAAATTAAGGATGATTACTGTACTATATCCTGCTATTTTCGGGATAACTGTCTGGGCTTTCAAATCTAGTACAAGAAGACAAATTGGAACAGAATATAATCCATCTTAGCAGAGTGGTGTGATTAATGTGGGTTTTAAATCCTGGTAGTAACAATATCCTCTGCCTTCTTTTTTTAGGCTATTCCTCCCCTTTCACTCCCACAGGGTGCTGCGCATTTTGGGTCCCACCAACTCCCTCAGTTTTTAGATTGGGGGGGGCACCTGCTTTTTACCTAAGTGGTTCTGAACCTTCTCACTCCTGAACTTGATCTCAGGTTATATTCCTTTACCTACAAAAGCCTCAAGGATTTCCTTTGTTATAGCTGAGTAGTTCTCTACTGCACATAAGTATCCTGTCTTTCCAACCTATCTGCAGGTGGTGGTCGAGTTGCTCCTATTTCTCTCTGGCTCACTGTCACATAGAGCATTGTTTTCTCATATTTGATTTTCAGTTTATAAACCCTCTCTTAGTTTGATAGTTTGATTATAGTTCCTGTACAGAGCATCTCAATGGACCCTACCTCCTGATCTACTCTGCCTGTCTTTTTTTTTTTTTTTTTTTAGTGTATCAAGGTCATCTATGTTAGAGATTCTAGCCAACCTTCTCTGCCTCATTTCTGCTATGCTATTTTTCTGCCATTGTTTGTCTACTTTTCTCCTTCATTCTATTGCCTATCCTGCTCATTGAGGCCTTTCTGCCACTATTCCTATAATCCTGGTATTATTTCTCTACCTCTAGAATGTCCTTCAGCATTCTCTGTAGGGTTGGATTGGTGGTCACAAATTCCCCCAGTTCCTCTTTGTCATGGAAGCATTTTGTTTCTCTATTAATTTCTAGTGACAGTTCTGCAGGGTACATCAATCTGGGCTGGAGGTTATTTTCTTTCAGGGCTTGGAATACTTTGCTCCAAGCTCTTCTTGATCTAATGGTCTGTGTAAAGAAGTCAGCCGTGATCCTGATGGGCTTACCTTTATAGGTAATCTGTTTCTTTTCTCTGATGGCTTTTAATATTCTGTATTTATATTGAATTTCTGGTATCTTAATTATTATATGTCTTGGTGTAGCTATGTTTTGGTTGCAGGTGGCAGGAGTTCTGTATGCCTCACATAACTGAATATCATTTTCTTTTCCCATACTTGGGAAGTTTTCCTTAATTATTTCCGTGAATAGCCTTTGTAATTCACCTGTTTGTATTCCTGCTTCTTTGTTCAGGTTTCTTATTCTTAAATTGTAGATTCTCTTGTCATCTTCTAGCCTTTGTATTGTTACTGCTTCTTTCCTTGTTATTTTTAAGAGATCTTTCCTTTCATGATCACACATTGCAAACTTGTCTTCAACTTTTGCTATCCTTAATTTCTTTTAAGCAGTTTTGCCTGCTTTCAATGGAATTTTTAATTTCCTGGTGATCTTTGAATCTGCTTCATATGTTCTAGATTTCCTTCATATTCTTTATTGAATGTTTCTCTCCTTTTTTGTGTTCCTCCCTTCTTCTGTCTATGTCTTCTTGAGAGGTGCTTCACATTTCTTTTATTAATCTACTTATATCTTGCTTCATATGATTTAATACTTCAGTTTTGAGCTTGTCTACAAGGTCCTGAAGCTATCTCTTAATGTCCATTGAAGCCGTGTCTGATGTTGCATATTTGCTGCCCTCAGTCTCTTTTGTTTTTCCCTCTCCTGGATTGGTGTTCTCAGGGTTTTGGGCTGGGGGCTTTTTCTTGTTTCTCTCTCTTGTCATGTTTTTGGTTTCTTCCATACAGGTGTATAGTGGAGGTCTCAGCCCCTTTCCTTGTTGGTTATGGTTCTCCTGAAGCACACTGGCGAGGGAACTCTGCCCTTTCCTGCCTGCTTTTGTCACAGAGGTGTAAGCAAGGGCTGCCTATGCTGGCCCCTCCCCACTGGGCCAGTCAAACTTCAGGGGCCTTCACCAGATTAGTGTGTGCTAGGCATAGGGAATCGGTTTGGGACAGCTTATTGGGTCCCAGCCAGGGCCATGACACAGGCCATGCAAATCCCAAGAATCTGCTCTGGGGAGGGAGCAACCAATTGAAGTCACTGTTGTTCCTAGTTCAGGCTCCTCCTGCCCAATTCCAACATGTCACCCATTTTGGTTGTGCCCTTCCTGTTGGGGGGGGTCTTATTCCCAGCACTGACCATGGATTAATGAAGGTCCCTTCACCGACTGCAGTCTCCGTTGGGCTCACCAACCCCGACTTCAGCGTGGCTGTGGCTCCTGCAAGTTGCAGTGGGAACGTGTTTGGGCGTCTCTGTGAGTTGCAGCGGGTCGTGGCTGGTGTGAGTTCTGGTGGCTCCGCAGGTTGCAGCAGAAAGTGCCGTGTCTGCTAATTTTAGCTATTCCAATTTTAGCTCCAAGACTGCATGTTTGACAAGCTTTTTTCGTTTTAATTTCTTCCTGTGTCAAGAGGACCCATCTCCAGGATGTTTTATTCTGGCATATGAGTTGTTTTTCCCTGGGAGGCTCTGTATTTTGTTGCTTACTGATGGGCCATCTTTTCTGGGTTCTATTTAAAGGACCATGCAGACCTCAAGTCTTGCCTTCACTGCTGTGGCTACTGCATTGCTGTTCACCTTCTCTTTAGCCCAATTTTACTTTCCTCCTGTCATGCAGTTGTTGATTCTGACAGTAAATCTCTCTCCACCAGAAAATTTTATCTATCTTGAGCTCTATCTTGTTAACTTCTGGGAAACTTGATCTGCAATATTAATATACACACTGCAGTCCATGTACTTAAATAGCATATGAAAGTGTGTTGTCTAAACTTACTAGAACTTTCTTCCTTCCTTAAAACTTTGTTGTTTGAAGGTTTGTTTTTAGATTGACAACATTCATGTTCTTCCCTACTGTTGCTTATTCTCTTTCATTTTTGGAGAAGTGTTCTGTGGGAATCCAGAGTAGCAACTCTTAGGAAAGCGAGAAGAGCAAAAAGAAGGCAGCCTTTTCTTCTTCTTCTTCTTCTTCTTCTTCTTCTTCTTCTTCTTCTTCTTCTGCTTCTGCTTCTGCTTCCGCTTCCGCTTCCGCTTCCGCTTCCGCTTCCGCTTCCTCTTCTTCTTCTTCTTCTTCTTCTTCTTCTTCTTCTTCTTCTTCTTCTTCTTCTTCTTCTTCTTCTTTCTTCTTCTTCTTCTTCTTCTTCTTCTTCTTCTTCTTCTTCTTCTTCTTCTTCTTCTTCTTCTTCTATGTGCAACAAGTACGCAGTGAGAAAAATGATTGGTTATAATCAGACTACCAAATATTTGGCCAGAAGTATTTGTTTATATAGGGAAAACTCATCTTTGTTTTGACTTGGATTTTCCCCAGCTTCTTTCTTCCCCTTTTAAACACATTATCTGTGTAATGGGTGTTGCTATAAATTGTCCTTAGGAAGACTATAACTTTGAGTTGTTTGAACTAATGGAATAGCTATGCCATATTTTTATGGTTTTTTCACTTCTCTTGTGTATTAATTTATATCATGGGTGAAACTGGCTAAAGTCAAGGGCCAATGTGAAGCGCTAACTGAATAACAGATGGACAGCCTCACCAGCATTATAACTGGATTGAAGTTGACAGTCAAAGTCTTGCGTTTCTTGGGTAGACCTCAGGTCTAATTGTTTCACTTAGGAAATAAACTCAAACCATTCCCTTAAATGCAAATTTCTGGAGAAAAACAACAAACCAGCAGATAACTGGTATAATTGGAATCGTTTCTGCTTTAATGTTTAGTAGATTTTACCAATAACCACATGCCTGGTATTTTCCTTTTGGAAAGGTTTTTAATTATGAATTTCATTTAATTAATAAAACTGTTCAATTTCTTCTTTTCTTTTGTCATTTTGGTTTGCTATGTTTCTCAAAAACAGTTTGTCCCTTTTATCTAATTTGTTCAATTTATTTCCACAAAATTGTTCATAGTGTCTAATCTTACAGTCCTGCTTGTATAATCTAATTTCCACCTAACACCACTTACCATAGCCAAAGGAATTCCTCTGAGATGTTTCATATAGAATATCTGATGACTAATATTTGTTTAAGTTCACAAATTATTTTTCTTTCATTAATTTAGATATGTTGTTCCATTGTCTTCTACTTTTCATCATGTCTGATGAGGAATCGGCTCTTTTTCTTACTGTTAGTTGGTTCCTTACATTTAATGTGTAACAATTAGCATAGCTTTTTTTCTCTTTCTTTTTAAATATTCTTTAACTTTGATGTTCACACTTTAATATATGCCTGGAGTTTCACTGTCCTTTCTTTGATGTTTGGTTAGATTTTTGCAATCTTGGCTCCATTTTAAAAAATAAAGCTTTGAAATACTCCAAATAGTATTTCCTCACACAAGTTTTCTTTTCCCCCTAGTTCTCCAATGACACCACACCATATTAATTCATTTGCTAATGTTCTTGCTGATGTTTTGCTTTAGAATTTTATAGTAATTTGTCACAGTTTTTCTTGTAGCAATTAATAATTTCAAATGAAAATCCTAAATAAATAAAATGGCAAGCACTGCTAGTAAATTGGCAGTTCTTTCTCTTTTCTTCCAAACTTTGTACCACATTTTCTTTATGTCTTATTGTGTTAGCCACAATTTACAGACTATATTGATTGAGCTTAATTATAATAACAATCTTTACCTAAAAATTTATCCAAGAATCTATTATCTAAATTAGCAGGGGATACCCAACTGCCACATTTCTTGATTAAAAATGCAACTTGCTAAGGCTTTTGAAAGGCAATCTTTAATTTTGATTAGATATCGTTGATGTCTAATTCCAGAGAATTCCCTAATTTCAAGTGGACCATAGCTCTATTCTAAAATAGATTTTAAAATTTATTATTATTTCTCTCTACTGGAAAATATAAGAAAATTATTTACTATTCTCCAAACATTTCCAATTGTCTCAATTTTTGAATGCATATAGGATATCACTTCTTTGTCTCCTGGAAGTTAAGTGAGCCATGTGACTTGCTCTGGCTTAAAAAGTATGAGAAGAACAGATGTTTGCTACTTCTGGGTAGAAATTTTCAGAGTCAGCATGTCTCACGAGTGTTTCTCTTTCTGTTCTCACGATTGGGTAAGTGTTTGTGAAGAAAGAGCTTCCATCAACTTGGACCAGTCTTCCACATAAGGCAACTTCAGTGATTACAACATTTTAATATTGTTATCCCATACCTTTCATTTTTATTTTATATAAATCTTTATGGGTAACATAACCATTTAACATGCTTTGTTTCTAGTAATCAGAATCACTTAAGCAACACAGGTTTGAAAATATTTTCTTAGCATTTCTTTTTTAGGAATAAAATGAATAAAAATAATTGCCGTCACTGTCCTTGAGGGGTAATTGTTTATTAAAACATATTAAAGAAGTTCTTAAAGACAAATCTATATGGGCATCTTTTCTAAGAAAAAAGAAAAAGGAAAGAAAAGAAAAAAAGAAACAGAAAAAGAAAGAGAAAGAAAAATAAAGGAATGAAAAAATAAGGAAAGAAAGAAAAGAAGGAAAGAAGGAAGAAAGGAAGGAAGGAAAAGAAAGAAGGAACCAAGAAAGGGCAATTTTTTTTCTAGAAAGAGTAATTCCAAAAAGCTTCCCTGGTAAAGGGGGCATTTGAACTGGGTTTGAAATGCAAAAATAATGAGGAGAAAATTCTAGGCAGAATCTATTAATGACATACACTATGAGAAAAATATGAACAAGAATGAAACAACCAGTTATACAGTGTTGTTAACTTAATAGCTCATCTAATTTGCAGAACTATGAATTTGATTCTGTAGGCATCACATATTTTTTAATGGAGAAATTTGATTATAGGAAGATAATTACTGCAGCTGTGATTCTTAGGATGAATTTTAAGACATAGTACCAGAGGGATGATAGGATTGGGAGGGACAGGTGTTAATTGTTGAAATGTGACAGTGAAGGCTTGGGCAAGAGGACAGGAATGTAACAAGACCTCTGAGTTTTGCTGAGCCACATAGTTTTCAGATGTTTTCACCTATTATTTAGCACTTGAAACAAAACATTCTCTATTCCTGTGTATTATGAGCTGAGGAAATAAAGTCTGTAACTAGACACACCTTATTGGATTGACAACCACCCAAAACACAGTTTTAGTGAACACTGAATCATTATACTGATGTTAAAAGAACTGGAAATGAAAACACATTTGTCTAGGGAAATATGTTGGCAGCACACACTTCTGGATATTGGGTGGTTTCTCTCTCTCTCTCTCTTTCTCTCTCTCTCTCTGATGCACAATAGGCAATTGTGATTCAGGTGTATTTGTTTATTCTGGTAGAAAAAAACACCTTCCCACTGAAACACAAGTGCCATTGTAAAGAACAAAATCAAAGCCACTCTACTTTTCCACATCTTACATAACTGTAAGGAGGGCCTGCTCAGGCTCTGTTGGTCAGACTTTGTCTCCTTTTAAGAAGGCGTCTTGCAGATTGTCATACTTCTGCATGTTCTAAAGCATCTTTTGCTCAGGGAAGAAGTGTTGGGTGTCACACATGAGCGGGTGGGTCTAGAGGCTTCTAAAGTGGTCACTTACAAAATCATTTCATAACACATTCGTCAGCACATTTTTCTTCCAGTTCTGGCGTTGTCTCCTTCTATTTTCAATGTACATGGTGGTACTAAGTGAACTATCTTTCCACTCCTCAAAATAACTATGTATTTGAGTAAAATTTATAATGGTGGATTCCACTTTTAGCCAGGAAATGCAGACAAAGCTTGGAGACTGCTTGTTCCTTGACCCCAAATTCATTCCATGTTGCTATAGCATCAGTCCTGAGAAAGCGGGCCTGCCCAATTCCCTCCCCATAGACACACTCAATAGGCTTTTGTCAGCTCTTGAATTATAGCATTAAAATTTAAACACTAGGGATTTAATGGAGGATTATTATGACACTCTAGTGCATTCTTTCTGTTGCTGCTAGCAACAGCCTCAAGGATGAAGTAATAGTGAGGAGGTGCTGTTTCCCCAAAGATGAGGGGTCTACCTCACTTTCTTGGAGTTACATAAGCTGATTTGTGGCCATTGTTATAAACACGAGTGGAGTACTGACAGTACAAATTACCAATCCATTGATTTTTTCCCTTTAGTTTAGCAAATCTACACAGGAAAAAGATATTTTCACACAACCTCCCCAGATGAACTTTCATCTGCTGTTCCTAAATACATTCTCCACTGTCTAGAAGATATTATACCATGACAGTGGTGCAGCGTTCTCCATCTTAATCCCTTCAAATTGAGGTTGCAATCAAAGAATCCTCACCCAGATGTTCAGTCTGTCTGTGTGGTAGGGTACTGACTGTACCTTGTCCAGATGGGATTCTGAGAGAATTACCTGTGAAACTGAAATAAATAGGATGGAGAAATGCCATTACAATACTGTCTCTTTCTTTGGTTATGGCCTCGAGTCTAAGAAGACATCAAAATAAGTGATAAAATCTAGGTGTTGTTTGAGTTTTTGTTTGATTATGTAATGGAAGAAAGTTTTTTTTTTACAAGCATTTTTGCTCCTAGATTTACTTTCTCTTCCAGGCATTTGTGATTGTAACTGTATCCCATGTATCTCTTTCCTATCCTAATGTCAGCAACCAGGTTTACCTTCAGGGTTCTACTTTTCTGTTTAGCAACAGGGATCATAATAATTTATGTTGCTTTCCCAGCTATCAAATATGGACATATGATTGCTCCTATATTCTTTCTAGATAACTTTTCAAAATGCTAAGGTTTTTCTTTTTGGAATAAATTCAAGTTCATTATTTAAAAAAAGCCAGAGAGATGCCAAGAAAAAAAAAAGAAAAAAAAATCAAAGAAATAATAGAAAAGAAATAACAGGTCATAAATGAGTAAGTAGTTGTTTAGATTTTCAGTAACTAGAGATAATATTTTTTAAAGTTTGAGTCTTTATAGCAATAAAAATAAGACTTATTTTCATGAAAGATATCAAGGACTTCATTGTCCTTTACTGCATAGGAAACTCTGTTACCATTTTCCTGTATTTCCTTTCAGTGAAATCCATGCAAACAACTTTATAAATGCTATTTTTATTTAAAAATGATTAAACTTTACCTTGTTAGCCTCTTGCTTTTCACATAGCCATTAATCTTGAAATTAGTGTAAGTTTGGAATTTGTATGGGGAAACCTCATGGCAATAGTCTTGAGATTTGGAGGGTTTGACAGAGGAAGTTGCCTTATAATTTCCTTTCCTAAGCAAGCGTACTGCCTTTAGGGCTTGGATGTATGTTGTTGGTCAACACATGGCAGAGGTAACAAAACATGCTTTTATTCACACTTCACTGAGAAAATACTTGCTGTTTTTAGAAACAAAAATTGTTAATATCAGTTTTGGTTTGTCATGGTTTGTAATGTACTATAAGTAATTTGACTACTGAATTCCTGAATGAGAGATTTTTTGATAGTTTCTTCTTGTTTGCTGTCAAAAACAATGCTGCGATAAACATCTTTGCAAATAGGACTTTAATCACATGTATGAATATAATTTTATGCCAATGTATTGGCCAGCTTTCCCATCACTGGGACACAGTACCTGAAACCTACAACATAAGGGAGGAGTGGTTTGATTTGGCTCACAGTCCAGGGGATTCAGTCCAAGGTTACCTGGCTCTAAAACACAAACATCTTGGTGAAAGGCAATAGCAGTGCAAAGCTGTTTAAATCACAATCTCTACGAACTAGCAGAACAGCAACAGAGAGGGAGGGATGAAGGATCAGACATAAACCCCAAGTCCACACCTCCATGACCCGTTCAGCAATACCTATAGAAATCTCAACCAGACCCCTAAGTGGATCCCAAAACCATCAAGTTGACACTCGCTGATGCATTCAAATTAACAGAAGTTGAAGTATTTAGGTCACAACATAATATCCATAGGTGTCATAGTTACTTTTCTTTCATTGCTAAGACAAAATACCCAACACCCAAAGTTAAAGAGGAAAGGTTCATTTACCTCAGAGTTTGCAGAGGTTTCAGTCCAAAATAGTCTGGCCCCAAGGTAGGGTGGCATGGCAGAGGGGCAACAATTCATGGCAGCAGAAGATACCGAAAGCAATAGGGCAGAAGGGGAGAGCAATCCACTTTCCCTCCCTTATATTTTATGCAGGCTACCTGCCCTCAGGCAATATAGCACTCACACCCTTAATCCTGGCATTAGACTATGAATCAAGCCCAATTTCTAGATTCAGCTGCCTCTGAAAAGCCACCCCCATAACCACATGAGGTTTTGAGGGGATATCCAGACACAAACCGTAACAATAAGTATCACCGTCAGTGAACCTGACCTAGAGTATAGAGCACCTCTGTAAACTAAGGTGCTCCTGCAGCCAGTGGCTTCGCTTTGGGAAGCAGAGTAGGAGATAAAGTTCCCCTAGAGAGTTGGCTGTGCCACTTTTCATGTAATACTGAGATGCTGCTGGGGCCAGGCCAACTGTGTTCTTGAACGTATCATTTTCCTTTGACGAGTGAGGCTTGTTGAACTGCCTCACTCCAGGCATCAGTGAATTCCAGTTGACCCAGGCCACAGTATCACGAGGCTTCTGTGAATGAGTTGTTTAGCTTTGTCCAAAGCTCAGCTGCAAACTACTTTTCAGAAGCTACCTTTTAAAAGCATTGTACCTGGTATCTTTGTAAGAGGGGTGAGAGGTCCAAAGTCTCAGGGGGGCCCCTCAGAGGCTGCCTCTGTTTTCCACAGTCCTAAGGACCGACACTGAAGCTGAAAGGTATGCCAGCTCTCTAGGTCAGCATTTCTTTGCACATGGCTCTTCCACATGGGGGGGAATTTTCTCAGCACTTCTGAGATGAGGAAGCGTGTTCAAATGTGGGCCAGCAGTGACAGCACATGGAACTTATCCAAATCACTCAACCCCAAGGACACACTGAGTGACTTCCCCATTGTAAACACAACCCAAACTCTATTCACTGAGTCACAGAACTGGGTAAGACCGTGACTTGGCAGTTGTAGCCAAGAGAGTTCCTCAGCATCATGAACCAGGTGCATATCAACTTTGGTACATTTGGGGAGTGGGGAGGCCTCTCTGTAAAGCAGCTGAAGTCAGAGCAGAGGTGAAGGTAGTAAGGAGAGAGGATATGAAAGTAAGAGAGCTCCCCTGCCAGGAAGTAAGGTAGTTGAATTCAATTTTGAGCAGTTTTGAACAGGCATCAGCCCACGCTCAACCAAAAAGACTTATAATGATTTTGCACTGGTACCTAAAATACTGTTGAATGCGATTCAGCTGTGGGGGTGCTGTGACTCATGAGCTACAGCTTTAGTACCTGTTGGCTGCTGCAGAGCTTTCTTCCCACTGCCATGGTAACAGTTATGAACCTTCCCAGGGAAGGGTGTGCAATGACCAAGCATTATTTGGGCAGCTTGATTCAGTCTTCTGCCCTCAAAGCATCCATCAGCTGGGAGGACAATGCAGGGCCTTCCCTACACCCCTCCTTCTCAGCCAGCATTTGTTTTCAGATGCCAAAGGGTGCTGTCATATTCCCAAATCTGGCCTGCAGGACTCTTAGCCTTTCTCCTCTGGGCATCCACATCTAAGTCAGCAGCCTGTTATCGTTATCCAAGCTTAAAAACAGTGAAGGATCTCCGATTTTTTAAATTTTCAAGCTAATAAGTTAGTTTGCCCTGGTTTTATGGATGTAAAAGGTGACATGAAACTCCTGAGTCAAAGACAAAGGACTATTGCACCACGAACACCAGCCTACATTTGACGGCTTCCTTTGTCTCCAGATACTATGGAAGTCACACAGAGGGCCAGAAATACAGACTGTACACGCCATACATACAATAGATTGTATTCCAGGCAAGGAACTCTCCGCATAGGGGATGTGAATATTTTATAAGGACAGCAAGCATGTCTGCTTTTTTTTCTTCCAGAAGGAAACATTTTCTTTATTACAATGGATAGTCAGCACGCTACATATTGTCTCTGGCATTCAAGGTTATTCATTATGCAAACAAGCTTAAAAATATCCAGCTGAAAAGACAGTGCCTCTGTTCCCAAGATGTGGCAAAATGTGAGCGACCCATGGATAATTGCTTTCCAATGCATTCTATCATTTGTGTGTACTGAAAGGTATTCAAGTACTACCCCACCCCCTCTATTCACAAGTATTCTTTTATTAAAAGCTATTACGATCCAATAGAATAATCCTTTTGAAGTGTTTATTTTTATCGGATAATTTACCACGTGGAATTCTTAGTAGAAGTGGTAAAAGCAAATCACGGTCATTGGCAAGAGCCGATAGTATCAGGAAACAATGGATATGGATTCCAAGGACTGCATATATTGGAGGACATATGTGTAAAATGTTTTTGCAATAAAATAAAAACTTCAAACCACTTGGAAGATTTAAATAAAAGACAACTTTAAAGAAAGAAAATATGATCTTTAATTCATCTGAATGAATGCTCAGGTCAGCACAGTAAAAGTGTAAGTAAAGCAAAAGTTTTATTATAAAAAACAAAAATAAAAAATGCAGCAATAAAAATGACTAAAAAGTGGTTATAAGACTGGAAAGACAGAATATAAAAATCTAAATTTATTTTATCGGTTTCAGAAGAGCATGGAAATCATGCAGCAGAGCCAAATTTCAATAGGTAATAACAAAGAATTTTCCAGAAATAATGAGAAATGAGAATCTACAGAGAAAAACACAAGCAATGTGCAAGAAAATGAGAAAAATTCTTAAAAATTAAAGGAATCTGAAGAAACATGAATCAATAAATTATTTATTTAATTTTATTTATTGACTAAAAGAAAGATAAATATGAATGTATAGCTATGCCCCTTCTACTTTCCATTAAATTTTAGGAATCCAGAAACAAAGAGAATTATCTTTGTTTTTTGGGGACATGATCTCACTAACTTGCCCAGGCAGCTCTCAATCTTCTTCCTGCCTCTGCCTCCCAGTTGTTGGGATTACTGGTATACACCACTATGCCCAACAGAAGAGAGATTCTTACAAGTATCTTCAGGGAGTAAATGAACTTAAAAACAAGCAATCAAACTAATGATAGATGCCTCGAGCAGCAATGGAAGGCAATACGGGATGAAATGGTAAAATTGTGCAACACCTAGAGTGGTGTAACCCCCAAATTCTCTTTCAGTAAAAAGGACAAAATAATGTCATATGTGTATAAGTAAATTATAAATCACTATTACAATTTTAATGAAACAACTCCTAAGGTATTCTTTTCAGTATAAAAGGAAATAATTCCAAAAGGAACACTAAAATACATAAAAATAAAGAAATTGGGAAAAAATATGCCAGTTAAGGTGGAGTGTCAACTTCATTGGCTTTGAGATACCCCTAGGGGATTGGTGGCGCACAGGTCTGGCTGCAGCAGGGAGACTGTGGGGTATGACACTGGCACCCACGCCTGGCTCCTTGCCCTTTTCTCTCTGGCACTGTCTTGCTGCTCCCCACTCTGGACACCATGGACAAAGCAGCTTAGCTTCACTGCACCCTTCTGCCCTGATGCTTCTGCTTTGGAGCAAGATTACCATGAACTAAGCCCTCTTAAAATGTGAGCCAAATTAAACTTCTTTTAGTTGAAAGTGTTTCATGAAAGATGACAAATTCAAAGTAAGCAAGCTATAGGTGAATTGTTAAAAAAAATAAAAGGAAGATAAGGCCAAATAATAGCATTATGAGTGGAAAGCAGAATATAACTAAAGGTAGTATAAAGATTAAAAAGACAGCATCAGAATACTATGAATCTTTACACTCAAACTTGTGAAAATTAGTAGCACCAGGGGAAAAAAGTTCTACAATGAAGGAACAATCTTTTATCTTCTTAATGTGAACTACATAATAATAAAATTAAAAATAATCTTATAACAGTTCAAAAATTCACCAGTGTTAAAAAATGTTTATCAAATCAACAGGATACTCACATAAGTTTAAGCAAAAAATTTTCTAAACTTTTAAAAAAGGTATCAATCCAGTCCTGTACAATTATAACAAGAAAATGGAAATAGAAGGTGAAGAATTCTATTTCCTCTTATAAGCCAAGTGTGGTCTTAGTAACAAAGCAGATATATTTTTCTATTACTGCAACAAATTACTAAAAATTTAGTTGGTTTAAACAACACTTTTGTTATCTTACACGTAATTCTAGTGGACCCAAAGTCTTACACGGATCATACCAGACTGAGAAATTGTTCTTCCTGTGCAAACTGCTCACATTTCAGGCTTCATGACCTTCTTCCTTTGTCTTCAAAGCCAGCAATGGAGGAGTCTTCACATTTCAGCTTTAGTCGTCCACATCTGGGATGTATGCATGAAATTGGTTCGGGCCCATCTGGATAGTCCAGGATGATCTTCCACTGTCATGACTCTTAACCTTAATCACACTGACCACAGTCCTTTTCCTGAATAACACACTGTATTCCTAGCTTCCAGAGATTAGAACATAGAATTCTTTTGAGATACTATTATTACACTTGCCAAAGCCAACAAGCAAATATGGGAAAGGAAAACTAAAGGACATGGATGTATTTGCACATCATCTAAACAGTATTTTGGCAAAAACAATAATTTGAAAATCTTAGTCCATACCTATTTTATAGTCAAGAAATTCAACACTGTTAAATATCTGTACATCTAATTAGTATGTTAAGAGAGATATATAACCATCTCTGTAAGCACAGAAAACAATAGCTAAAGTGCAATAATTATTTACAGTATTGAAATTATTCTTAGTAAAGTTGAAATAAAAAAGAACTTCTACAATTATATAAAAGGGGTCAATAGAAACTACGTCAGATATCAGTCTTTGCGGCAACATTTGAAAAGTGCTCTCTTAAAAATTAGAAACAAGATCATTGCCGCTCAGAGAGAAGTCTAGAGCAATCAAGATAAAATGAAACGGAAGTTCTAAGGTTTTGAAATCTTTATAATTCACACATATAAAACTCGAAAGAATCTACAGAATTAATAGGACAATTCAGTTAGATGATAGGAAAATAAAATACAAGATATATAAAACCTACTTAACAAAAATATACAAAATTAAGCCAGCATGGCGGCACACACCTCAATCCCAGCTGCTTAGGAGGCTGAGGCAAGAGAATTGTGAATTGAGGGCCAGCCCTCCCAGTCCTCAAGGATTGGGAGTGTAGCCCAGAAGTAGCATTCACGAGGCCCTGGGTTCAATCCCCAGTATAGGAAAGTAAATGAATAAATGAATGAGTCAGTAAATCAAAGGCGGACAGAAAAGGTAGCACAGTGTTAGAGCCCTTCCCTAGCATTTCGGAAGGCCCTGGATTCAATTTCCAGGATCTTTATGAAGAAAATATTTAAAATTATTGAAATTACTTAAATGCAATTTCCATTTAAATTCAATAGGATTTTTTCCCCTCAAAGCTAGAGAAGCTGATTCTGAAATTTATGATGGAAAGGAAAAGCCCAAGATCAGTTAAGACATTATTAAGGAAAAGATAGTGTGACAGAATTTGCCCCACAAGATGTCAAAATTTCTTATAGTTGTAACAAAGACAGTGGTTTTAGCTCAGAACATAAACAAGACTGAGAGCAGAAAGCAGAGACTAAGCATAAATTCATCCACAGATAAAAATGATGTACAGCTGAGGCAGTAGATCAATGGAAAATGAGGTCTGCTAAAACTATAAATTAATTTGTATCTAATATGTACCACAGCTATTTCACTCCAAGTTATTACTTAGATAGCACAATGCCCCTGGATCTTGAAACAGGTAGAGAGATTTTCTTACTATGTCTAATGAAAAGACACTCAAGCTCAAGTGATCCATGAACAGAAAATATAAGCAAATAAGGATGTAGCTTCATACTGGAACATCACACAACAGTGAAAGCAAGACAGACTTCACATGTGGAGAGGGAGTAACAAAAGATTGAACCTAGAATGATTCAATTTTACACAATGCAAAAACAAAACCAAATCACACTGTTCCCTGTTAAGGAATATATTTTGGCAAATTTAAACACTATGATAAAGGAAAAATAAAAGCCAATGTTTGGAAAAGTGGTTCCCTTTGAGGACAGAAATGGGAGACAGACACACAACTGGTGGTTCTAAATTTGTGTGCAATACTCTAGTTCATAAATCTGGAAATGATTCATTGTTTATTTTATTATTATCCTTTAGAACTGACAAATATTATATATACATATTTTAGATGTTTAAGTGTTTTAAAATAAAAACTTCTGAGGTCAGGTATTTAATACCATCACTGAATCAGCATGGTAAATATTTCGGGGTATTTTGGAACACAACACACACCTGTCTTCATCATCTTATTTTTCTAAATAAAAGCACCTTGTTCAGACAGTTTAAGCACTTCCTCTCTTTATTAATATTATTACACATGCATTTCTTTTTTTTCTTCTTAAATTGTGCTTTAAAAGGTAACTTTTAAGGGCTACATTATTATCCTTTGTCCAAATCACCAATATTTATCCTTCACACTGATGTTGGTGTCACATTCTTTTTGCTGGCATTGTTATGATGGTGATGAACATTCTTGCACCTACTCCTTTGTAAATATGACCTTATCTCCTTAATGTAAATTTCTACAACTCGGACTACCCAGTCAAAGTACACAGATTCAGATTGAGTCTCACCTGAGACTGTGCCCGCAGATGTGAGCCACAGCTTTGCCTCGCCAGCCTATTGTGCTGTTAACTGACACAAAAATAGATTCTGGTAGGAGTTGTGACCCCAGTCAAGGGAGAACATAATGTATCACTTCCTTATTTTTCTTCTCTTTTGTCCCTCACAGACATCTATAAACATAACTACAGATCCCCAGAGATTGGCAGAAAGTTGACAAAAACAAAGAAGAAAACTAGCAGCATAGAGAAAAGAGAAGATTGTGATGAAACAAAAATTTATAACAATCATCTTCAACAGGATTCCAGAGAAGACTCCATCAATAAAACAAAAGTAAGCTGCTGTGAAAAAAGAGTAACCAGAGAACCAAAAGATTTCTTGGAATTTTAAACAATGCTCCCAGAGGTGAAATATTTTAGAACTGTGATTGTGGAAACAAAATTATGCCTAGAAGGGCCATCTACTAGGTGATCTGGGAAATGAAATCATGTCAAGAAAAGTCTCCCAGAATGAAAAAAGAAAGGACAGATTAAAATTAGATGGTATCTTTGAAAATTTTTTGAATATAATACTATATATTATGCTACACTGTACCAGGTAGTGTAGTTTTATACATATATATGTACTATAACTATAAATGCAGTAGAATATAATATATAATGGAAGAATTCTAGATATCTGAACACAAAGTTGGGACAAAAGTAGTTATTTTATATACACATATGCATGCATATTTGTGACCACTAATTATGAGATATCAGTTTGGCCAGATTAAGAAGGCCCTGGGCATTGGGAAAGCGCACTTGTGGGGGTGTCTCAGTAGGTGTGATCTTAGGTAATCTACATGGTCCCTGGCCTCCTCCTCCTCTCTCTCTGTGCTTCTTTTCTGGCACTGTCCACCTCCGTGCTTCCTGGCCAGTGTGAAGTCAGCAGCTTTGGTCCACCATGTCCTACTGCCATGATATTTCTGCCTTAGAGTCACCAGCCATAGGCCGAGTCCCCTACTGATAGTGTGGCCTAGTGATGGGCAAGCTGACCATTATAGATTCTAGTACTGAGAACAGGGTCACTGCTGTGATAGTACCTGAGCAACTCAGTATCCAGGTACATGTGTCTTACTAAGCGATTAAGTTACAGAATATCATTAAATCTCTTTCTCTTCCACAAGACACATTTCACTGGAGAATTATTTCTCATCATTTTGGAAATCATACAGGTGCTCAGAAATTACAATCTCTAGTCTCATATAGGCTGAATATGTGGGGTTTCATGCATGTCTGTGGTTAAAGGACGCAATGCTCTTTGCATAAGTTTACAAGAGACAAGCTGTGATCATTTAGGAAGATGTATCAGTTTTCCCAATTGCTTCAAGAGTTGACTAGAATTTAGATTTACAACAAGAATTCTGCATAGTTTTCATTTCATTTCAAGCTACTCTCCCTTTCTAGCGGTTTTTGAAACTAGTCCACAGAACTTCATTTGCATGTCAAACTCCCTGAAATGCATTTAGGTTCTTGTTATTATGCAGTTTGTGTGTCTTGACATGGGATATTTCTCAAAACAGATGTTCCACAAAAGGTATGAATGTTCAACTTACCGGTTCCCAAACTCTTAAAATAGGACCCAAACACTCATCAAAACCTAATATTAACACCAAGAAGTGCACCAAAACTTATGTTTTTAAAACACAGAGATATGCTACTCAAAGAAAAAGCATTTCAGTTTCATTCTTAGCAACCAGAACTTAGGTTACAGTGACATGCCATTCCTGACAAAATGAGAAAACTGAACCACTGACTAAAGTTGTCATCTTCTGAAATGGGGATTAAGTTATGGAGAAAAGAAAAATATTAAATGAAGTGACTCTGATAAATATTGACTTTCTGGCAAGTTTGGATCTCCTCATGCTAAATAAAAATGTGAGGTTTCTTAGTGGCACTTGACCTATGAAGTCATCCCCAATAATGTTATAATACATTGGACTCAAAATGCAAAACAAATGAATCCTCTAACTGAGCCAAATTATTACAACAGCCTTTGACTAATTCTCTCCATATTATGCTTTCCTCTGGCCAATTACTACTCACTTCCTCAGGATGGTTTCTGTGATTTGTAGGAATTTCAAGTGGCCAATGTCATTGACCTACAGAATAATAATGACCACAAATATTAAGTATAAACAAAACAATCACATCTTACAGTGCAACATCCTAATATGGGAAGAAAAGGTTAAAACAGCACAAAATGATTGAAAAATGTCCAAGAAATAATAGGCAAAATTTCTTGGTTGGGTTTAGCTTATTAAATTATACTCTGGAAAAATCTACTTTTTATGTTGCATCTCATTTCTGACTTCTTGTTCACAAAAGTCAAAATCTCAATCTCATTATGTTCATCTTTCTCCTATCTTAAATTGAACTTAATTCATTCTATCATCATATTCTTCCACAGGAAATGACAACTGTTAATACAACAATATTATACTCTGCATAGTTTCAGCTGCAAAAAACACTACTGTAAACATAAATTTTCGTCGTGCATCTGACATATGAAAAAGCACTATGGCTTAGAACAAGGTGCTATGGAAGAGAACATGTGTATCTGATAAAACTAAATATGTGCCTGGACTCAGAGGAACTTGCCATCTCAGAGGGGAAAAAGACATGTTCTAAAAATGTTCCAGGATCTTGGGTCTAAACAAAGAGATAAAGGTAGAGAGAAAGAGAGAGTACTGTATGCTGGGTACTGAACTGGGTTTCAGAATGCTAACACAGATGTTCATGGCATGAAGTTTTATAGCCATGATCAAGTATTCTTTGGAGTATGGAAGAGTTGGTCACTTTGCAATACTACAGCATGATAACTGATGGAAGATGCCCTTTGGGCTTGGATTTCAGGAAAGCTAGGTATATGTGACATTGAGATGTATGTATAACAGATAGTTTCAGCCAACTGAATATAATACATAGTTCAAAGCAGTATCATTACTCCATTTACATGAAATATTCTGACAATATTTCCTCAAAGAAATTGACAAAATAATTGGGATTCATCAGAGAAATAAATTCCACCCCAACATATTTCTTGTGATAAAATAGGATAAAGGATGATTTGGTTGATTGATTGAACTCACTTTTCACCGAATTATGGTTTTATGGAAATATGATCCTGGCTTGATAACCCTTCTTTCTTTTCCAATTTAATTTATGATTCATTTTACAACTGTGAGAATGTAGTAAATGAGAGTCACATATCAATGGTTTAACAATAATTTGGGGGGGTAGTGAACAAATCAAGTATTTGAATAGACAACTGTTAGGACTGGAGAGAAAGGAATGTAAAAACGCAAATGGGCTGCAAAACTGAGCTTGGGATCTTTCCTGCTGGGGCATGTGACCGGCTGTACTTCCCTGGCATGTCACTTGCAGTGCTAAGAAGGAAGCATGGGGAAATGTAAGATAGTCAGTGCTTCTTACCTGTGGCTTGCTGCTCTATAGATGAAAAATCAGTGACTTTGGCAGGGGATGGTATTAGAAGACTTTTTAAATGTTTTGTTGTTGTTTTCTCATCTAGAGGGCAGAAAACCTAGGTTTTGTTCTGCCTCTGGGTAACCGTGTGATATTAAGTATGTCACATTCTCTCTCTATGCCTTTCTCTTAGCTGTAAATGCAAGCTGGACTGGGTGATCTCTCTGGTCTCTTCTAGCTCAATATTCTATTATAGAAAGAGAAAAAATTCACCTCCCGGCTTCTGATTTAAATGCCAGGTTTCAGCCTGATGTAAGTTAAACTGTGTGGCTTATAAACCAACTACAAAATAAGGTTTATAATGGAAACCGCAAGTGACCCGGGCTGCTGGTGGGCCGGCAGTTCCCACTATAGTGTTCAGTGACCATTGCTCTCCCTGGGCAGCGGCTGCCGTGTTATGTAACGGTGACTCCTGCAGGATTACTTAATCCTCGGCCTAACCCTAATTGCACAGTCTGCCTGCGGCTCCGGCAATCCGGGCTCTTTTCAGCAACACGCTCCAAGAGTGCATGCGGTTACCATCCCCAAACCCAGCTCTTGCTGGCTTAAAATAACACAGTTGTGGGGAGCTTCCCAATCCCGCCCTTTTTGAGAGTACATTATTTTTTGCTTTTTCTTCTGTCTCTTGCTAACTGCCAATGGTTTCCTGCCCAAAATGACCTAGCACTAGGAAAAATTCTAACAAATAATAAAAGGGCCTGGTGCAGGTACAGTACATACTGTCCCCTGGCTTATGGCATAGACCAAGCCAGGAGCTTCGCGAGGAGACAGCTGGAGGAGAGGAGAGGGAAGTGATTCAAGTCACACGCAGCGAGTCTTAAACGGAACAGGACTGGCCCTGTTTGGCCTTTGCATTTAGCCCATCTGCCTTTGGTTATATATAAACTTTCTTTAACTCTCAGCAAAAGAAAAATTGCTGGCAAATTTAGAAGACAAAGGACACACTTTTATAACACAAAATATATATGGAGAGTTAAGTAAATAGATGTCCACAGATCTGCAGTTTAGTGATTAGAACAGTCTAACCTATGTTCTTCACAATATAACATTCCAAGGGCATGTCTCTCATAATTTGATTTTTTTGTTTCTGTATTTTTATATTCCCATTTTAGAAAGCATGAGTAAGTAGAAAAAAATAGAAACGTATCAATTAATCTCCATTTTTCAAAGCATGCTTAAATTAACAACAAAGATTGTATTTTACTTATCAATGTACCTACCATTTTATTATTGCCATAAATTTATATTTTTATTTTATTTATGAGTATGCTCTAAAGTTGCATCCATTTACCTATAAAAGTCTCAAGTTTGACTTGATATTTAGCCTAATGGCTTAAGTGCTTTCCTGGTAAGCACAAGGTCATGAATTTGAGCCCCAGTACCAAAAAAAAAAAAAGTCTCAAGTTTATCCTTCTTTGTGGCTGAGTAGTACTCCATTATATTTAAAAAACTATGTCTTTTTATCTATTCCTTGGTTGATTGTCATTTGAGATGTTTCCAAGATTTAGCTATAACAAATTGTGCTGCTTTAAACATGGGAGCTCATGTATTGCTCTGGTACGATGTTTTTAATACTTCTGGGAAGATATCCAGAAGGGAAAAGCTGGATTGAATGGGACTCTAACCCTTATTTATTGAGGAATCTCCACACTGATTCCCACAGCGGCTGCACCAGTCTACACTCCCACCAACAGTGGAGAAGGATTCCTTTATCCCCACAGCCCCTCCAGTATTTGTTATTGGTTGATTTCTTGATGACAGCCATTGTTTCTAGAGTGAGGCGGAATCCCAATTTGCATCTGTCAGATGACCAATATGTGTGAGCATCCTATAGTCTCACTAGTGTGAGAAGTGAGCAAATAAATAGGACCCAAAATGTACAATAGATATTGTGAATTTGGAAGAAACTTTTCAAAAGAAAAGAGAAACTGACAGTGGAAAGGTGAAAAGAAGTAAGGGAAAAGGAGAAGAAATATCTATATACACAAACAAAATAGCTAAGGTGGATATACTGCTAGTTTCTCTTAGTTCATTGAAAAGAAAAGTTTGTGCTAATACTTTTGGACAATATCTCATGTTTGTATGTTGTACCCTGAGTAACTACTCTGAAGATAACAATGTGCAATTTATTAATTACTGTTATTCTTCTATTATCTTGCTTTGAAATTCTGTTTTATTTTTCTTGTTTTTATAATAAAATTATATTTTAAAATCTTTTTGTGAATATTTTGAATTTTATATATTACAATAATCATGATACTCTCATTCTGTTCCTCTATGATTTTAGATTGTATCCAATTTTTATTAATATGAAGAATGACACTGAAAAAATCTTTTACAAACATTTTGCTTGAACTATTTATTTGCTTGATCTATTTTATTCTTTCATCTACAATCCCTAAGCTACTTATATAGATTACCAATTAAGAAATAGAGTTAAAATATAAAACTATTTTTCATCCACTAGCAGGAAATCCTGATGCCAAGCTAATGCTTCCCCATAAAAGTAGAACTTATATAGGATAGAAATAAAAATAAAGCTTGTTTTGTGATCCAAAATATTTATATACCTGGGTACTTGGATATTTCAAATCAATGCTTTCAAATATTTATATACCTGGGTACTTGGATATTTCAAATCAATGCTTTAAGTATGTTAAATTCTGAAAACAAGTTATCCCAAAAGAGAAAAATGGAGTAGCTACAGAAGTTATGTTGAAACAGACTATCAATGTGAGCCAAAATTTAAGTGACAACTCAGAGAGAAGCTTGGCCTCTGTGTGATTTGTAAATGTCATGATATGAAAACAAAAATTATTAGTAAAATGGAGACTTTTCACTGCTTAAATTACAAGTACAGCTGCATTCACAAACCACACTATTGTACATTCCCCCCTCTCTTCTTATGAGAGAAGAGATGCTTTTCCTTCCTTCTAAAGCTAATTTAAGTATTTATTGCCTAACTCCCCAGCCTCTCTCCCCTTTTCACAGATTTGTGTGTTTCTCTCTAACATTTTCAATTATGGGCATTTGCAGTTTACATGGAATTATTTGCACATATCTCAGAGCTCAGGTTGAAATTCAGTGTCTGCTCTGTGTAAGCCAAGAGGTTCCCTGTTTGCTCTGTCAAGCTTGCTCATCTGTATCCATTACAGGATCATAAGCTGTAAGTCCTTTATTTTCTCTTTTGTACTTTCCATATCTAGCAGAGTCTCCCAGAGGACAAGAAGTTGCTAAATATGCATTGACTGAATAAAATATCATCTGTTGCATTCTAGCTGTTGAGAAAGGCAATTAGTGATCATTTTGATCCTGAATGACAAATGCTTATTACATGATCTTTAAGCATATTGAAATATGACAGATATAATCTACACTTACAAGATGAGAGCCCTTTGGGGCACCTATATAATACAATAGTTTTCTAGTTTCTGCTAACAGCCCATGCTCTAAAGAAGTCTTCAAGTTATCCTGCATTGTCCCAAGAAGCCTAAGAAGCCCACCCTGCACGGCCTCAGTGAGTGATTTCTCAGGTGTAGTCTCCTGAGCTTTGGCATATGTGATTCTTCTTTCTGGTATCAGCCAAATCATCTCAGGATAGAATGGGACCCACAGAGACTGTTAGTAAGCTCTCCAGAGGCTAATGAGGTAGCTTGGTGCTGGAGTTCTGCCCTCAGAGATCCCCTGTCCTGGGCGGTGCTCACATGGGGACAGATGTGCATCATTTTCAGTGGGCTTTAGTCGCTAGGATGCTCATGGCATCCTTGGGGCATTGAAAGTCCAGGCTGTGGAGCTGCTGAGACTAAGACCTACACCTTCTTTCTTGGCTTTATCAGTACAATTGGCCAGTGGTTATGTAGCATCAATCAAACTAACATTAGTTTAAAATCTACCATTTTTTTGCCATACTGCTTCATTTTTGTCAGTTTGTTACTGTTTTTAAATTTTTGAATGCTACATTTGTCAATGAAATTACTTCATTAAGAAGTAATCAGCCTATATCCATCAACTTTTCCGCATTATTAAGTACTCATTGGATTTTATTTTGTTCACACTATTATGTTCCTTTGTATACTGTATCTGCATTTTTTCTTAAGCTTACTGCAGTGGTTAAAAAATCTCCATGTAAGCCCATTTCCAAAATCCTGGTTTTATAAACAGAATAACATGTTTAGAAAGAGAAATTCAGAATTGTGTTAAAAGAGCATAACTCTGTCTTTGCTAGTAAAAAATTGATCCTTAAAAGTAAGTCAGCTGATTCTACATCAGGATCAAAATTTCTTTCCAACATCCACAGAGCAGTTTATATGACCCTGAGAGGCTCTGTTCTTCTCAGAGGTGCCTTGAAGCAGCACAACAGATTTCTTCTTTGCGTCCCTTGGATTTGGCCCATAAGCTGGCATATGCCAGGCGTGCACCAGGCATGTGCCTCACTGTTAAGAAGTCTGAGGAATGAAAGCTGAAACCCTGCATCCAAGCAGGCTCCTGCGAGGACTGGATAGAATCTAGTCAGAGGTGTATTCAGCCTGCCTATTCTTTACATGCCACAAGATATTGCATGTTCTTTCAAAGAATTTGCTTTTCCAGGAAGACTAAAACAGGCATGCAAAGACACTGCCCTTTTTTCAAGTAATGGGCTTGATCTATAGGTTTGGTTGTTTGATGGCGACTTTAGGGTTTCTAATTGGATTTTTGTATGGATGTGACTTCAAAAGAGGGTTTATTTTGTGTGTGTATGTTTAGAAAGCTTTGGTTTTGGTGAATTACATGGAAAGAGAACTGGTCTCTAGCAGTAAGTTCTAAAGTAAGCAAGGTCTTGGTCATAGAACTAACCAGAGCATTTCTATGGGCATGATTCTGAGCACGTAGACGTCCTTTGTTTTGTGGTATATATATATATATATATATATATATATATATATATATATATATATATTATTTTTAACATGTTTAATTTGGTAGGGTCATGTGAAAGTTTGCCCAAAAGTCAAATGAATGTGAATAAATGTGCTAGAAACAAATAAAATTGTTATTTGGGATTAAAAAACTAAGAAAAAAAACCCCAGCACATTCCATTTACGGATAAAATTGTTAGTGGTAGAGTCCAAACATGAGAAATTCTGCTAAAGGACCTGCAGCTGGTAAACTTTAGCCCTTGTTTGGCACTGGTCACATGTTCCCAAGAGTTGTACAGCCACACAGTGGAAACCAGGCAGAGAACAACCTTAGTCACTGGGTGATTTTTAATTACTTACCCAAGTGAAAAAGCACATTTTTGGGGCATGACAGACTGAAATGTAAGAGCATACAGTACAAACTGTACACTAATAAAATTTTGTCTTGTGTGTGGGTTGGATGAATTCTCATGGCTAGAACAAGCTATAATCACATTCTTGGGTTTTGGATTTTTCCTTTTTTTAGTATTTGGAGGATAAGCTGTGTTGCAGGCTTAATCTTAAAAATTTGGACTTCAGAACAAATTGTAATAATAATGCCATAAAAAACTTGAATAAATCTTTGGCAAACAGAAGGCCATTTTCTTTTGTTCAGTTTTGTTCTGTATCTCAGGGTATGGTCTGTTTTGGTGAATGTTCCATGGGCTTGAAAACAATATGCATTTGGTTGTTGTATGCACTATTCTATATATATTTTATCCTTCCTCCATGCCCCATCTCTCTCTCTCTCCCTTTGTTCAATACTGGAGATTGGACCTAGGGCTTTTACATACATCTACATCTCTAGCCCTGTCTTAAACTAAAGACATTTTTATTAGTATATCTGTGCAGTACATAATGATTGCATTCATTGAGGAGAGTTTGCATCTAACACATCTTAATTATTTTATATCTCTTCCACCTCCATGACTGCTTCCACCAACCCTTCTTCCCCTGTCCACTTGCAAAAGCTCTATTTCCATTTTTCTTTAAGTCACTTTGTTAAATACCTGCCTCTGTGTCTCTCTCTTCTCTCTCTGTCTCTCTCTTTCTCTGGTTCTTTCTCTGCTCAGAAGGCCATTTTCTGAATGATTAGTATTATATCTTCCTTTGAAATAGATTTCTGCCTAAGACAGTGGCAAACATACATGAATAAAAATAACCCATAAAAAAACACAAAATAAGACTGCACAAATCATACTGTATATCTTGTACATGGTATGGGGGAAAAAATCCCCTAAAAATGTTTAGGGTAGTTTCTACACAGAGAGTAAGTTTCCTGTCTACACCATAGAGCTATTCACCCTCTACTCCACACCTGTCAGATAATCTGAAGATCTCAGACATCTATCATTTTGTTTATCACAAGTATTTATCACAAGTATTTTAGTTTCTAACTTGCAAAGAACTCCAGAGAATCCATAATATCATTAAATACCTACACATCTTAACATCACCTCAGTTAACTACATTGTATGTTGTACTTAAAATTGGTCAAGAGGATAACTAAAATGTTTGGATCATATGCATACACACACACACACACACACACACACACAAATGGTAACCAGTAAGGTGTGAGATGTGTTAAATAACTTGATTGTGGTAATCATTTGCCAACATATACTATATTAAATTATATTGTATACTTTAAATTTCTACAACTTTTTTTTCAACTATATATCAATAAAGTGGGGAAAATTTTAAATGATTTTAAAAATAGAAATTAAGGAATTCTAGTGTGAGATATTTAATGCTTTAAAAAATTAATCATTGTTCACATTTCCCTGTTTTTTCATACAGACCATAAAACACAGGTACACTTTTATAAATAAGATTGCCAGTATATCAGTATGTCTGTCAAATTTCTTTTAATTTAAAGCTTCCTTTTTTATGCAGTAGAATTTCTCACTGTTTGAATTTTGCTACTCCATGATGTTATTTAATATGGTCTTCTCTCTCTTAAATTTCTGATAAGTTACTAATGGGATTTAGGATCATTGTTATATCCAAGTTTGATTTTTTTCTTCTTTCTTTCAAGACTCACAAATAAGTGGGGTTTTATACACATGAAATATATATGTATATGATAAACATTCTCAGATTTTTATAAAAACTAAGTATCCTTAGAATTCAAAATTTATTTTTTTATTTTTATTTAAAGAGAAAAAACAGAAAAAGGTAGAAATATTACAGAATTTAAAAAAAAGGATAAACAGTAAGAGATCACTGGTTGATAAAGTGAATAAGTTTCCTGCCTACACCATAGAGCTATTCACCCTCTACTCCTTTTAGAAATAGTTGTTCAAGTTACAAAATTAGAGCATATAAAGTAGACATTCAAATAGTGAGACTGCAAACATATCTGTTCAACAATCCAACAAGAACTTAGAAGTATGGTTGTCAATCCTACACATTTAAATATTCATGCAGTTATATATTTTATAACACTTCCTACTTCCTCTCTTTTTTTCTTCTTTTTTTTATAAGAGAAACAAAGGCATGTAAAGGGTAGAGATAATACAGAATTTCAAAAAAAAGATAAACAATAAAAAAATCACTAGTTGATAAATTACATATTGCCCTCTTAGAAATAGTTGTTCAAGTTACAAAATTAAAGCATACAAAGTAGATATTCAAACAGTAAACAGCTATGCATGCATGAGTCTCTACATGTATCTCTATCCTTTCTGTATTAGAGGAAAAAACAAAACTTAGCAAGACAAAACAAAACAAATTCCTATAAAATATGAAACCAAAAAGTCATATAAAACCACAGTACAAGGTGATCTACAATGATTACTGTGTTGTTTCTTATTATCTTCAATAGAATTATCTGTATCATCAGGCATAATTGAATATAGCAGTATAATTGAATATAGCAGTACATAACAATATTAATAAAAAATAAAACATTGTAGACAGTATAAAACATCAAAGGCACATAATAATCAAACCACTGTGGATATTCTAGTGAATCTTGTCATCGTAAGTGCAGTTGCCTATACTCTCAGACTTGATACTACAGCTTTGAATAAAATCTATCAATATAAAACAGTGATCTAACAAACCAGATTCGATTATGATCAGTCATGGTAAAACAGTGTAGGTTTTACAGAGCTTTAGATTAAGTTAATAGGAAATTAAGGATGATTACCATACTATATCCTGTTATTTTTGGGATTACTGTCTGTGCCCTCAAATCTAGTACAGGTAGAATGACTGGAACAAAATCTAATACATCTAAGCAGAGTAGTATAAGTAATGTGGGTTTTAAATCCTGGTGCACTATTAACAATATAGTGTATCAAGGCCATCTATGTTAGAGATTCTAGCCATGCTTCTCTGCCTCATTTCTGCTATGCTATTTTTCTGCCTTTGTTTGTCTAGTTTTCTCCTTCATTCTACTGCCTGCCCCACTCATTGAGGCCTTTCTGCCACTGTTCCTATAATCCTGGTATTTTTTTTCTCTCTCTCTAGAATGTCCTTGGTATTCTCTGTAGGGTTGGATTGGTGGTCACAAACTCCTCCAGTTCCTCTTTGTCATGGAAGCATCTTGTTTCTCCATTAATTTCTAGTGACAGTTTTGCAGGATATGTCAATCTGGGCTGGAGGTTATTCTCTTTCAGGGCTTGGAATACTTCGCTCCAAACTCTTCTTGATCTGATGGTCTGTGTCAAGAAGTCAGCCGTGATCCTGATGGGCTTACCTTTATAGGTAATCTGTTTCTTTTCTCTGGTGGCTTTTAATATTCTGTTTTTATATTGAATTTCTGATATCTTGATTATTATATGTTTGGGTTTAGATCTGTTTTGGTTGTAGGTGGCAGGAGTTCTGTATGCCTCACATAACTGAATATCATTTTCTTTTCCCATGCTTGGGAAGTTTTAATTATTTCCGTGAATAATCTTTGTAATTCACCTGTATGTATTCCTGCTTCTTTGTTCACATTTTTTATTCTTAAATTGTAGATTCTTTTCTCATCTTCTAGCCTTTGCCTTGTTACTGCCTGTTTCCTTGTTATTTTTAAGAGATCTTTCCTTTCATGATCACACATTGCAAACTTGTCTTCAAGTTTTGATCGTGTATCCTCAGTTTCTTTTAAGGAGTTTTGCCAGCTTTCAATGGAGTTTTTAATTTCCTGGTAGTCTCTTTGAATGTGCTTCATGTATTCTGTATTTTCTTGATATTCTTTATCGAATGTTTCTCTCCTTTTTTTGTGTTCCTCCCTTCTTCTGTCTATATCTTCCTGAAAGATGCTTCCTGAGAGCATTTCTTTTATTACTCTACTCATAACTTGCTTTATCTGATTTAATATTTCAGTTTTGAGCTCGTCTACAAGGTCCCGAAGATATCTTTTAATGTCCATTGAAGCCATGTCTGATGTTGTGTGTTTGCCGCCCTCAATCTCCCTTGTTTTTCCCTCTCCTGGATCAGTACTCTCAGGGTTCTGGGCTGGGGGCCTCCTCCTCCCTCTCTCTCCTGTCATGATCCCGGCTTCCTCCACATAGGTTACAGTGCAGGTCCCAGCCCCCTTCTCTGTTGGCCACAGTTCCTCCGAAGCACATTGGAGAGGGACCTCTGCCCTCTCCTGCCTGCCCCTCCCCACTGGGCCAGCCAAACTTCAGGGGCCTTCACCTGGTTAGTGCGTGCTAGGGGCAGGGAGTTGCTCAAAGTTGATTGAAGGAAACCTTGGGTTTAAGTGCAGTCAGGTTTCTCCTCAGCAGCCATCAAGGTTCTTACAATGGTTCCTTTGTCTCTGAAGGAAGTGAATGCTGACCTCCAGCAGAACTGTTGACCCATCCTTGTCCCTCTTTCTAAATCTCACTGGCTCAGTTCTCCAAACAAATCTGGTTAAGTAAATCCTTTTCTTATAAAATGAGTATATGGAGTAAACGAAGGAAATTTAAATATCTGATGCCAGACTGGTTGTTTTAGTGTATTATAAACAAAGTCAGCATCAGCTTCATAATTGCATGAACTTTAAACAATTTCTATAAGATTCTCATCCCATCAGCATCAGCTCCCTTACTGTATTGTTAACTTTAAACTTTAAACAAGCTTTCCAAGATTGTCATTCCATGAATGGATCTTTGGAAAAACATGCCTGTTTAAGCAAGCTAACAATTTAACATATATATATATATATATATATATATATATATATATATATATATATGGTATAAATTTGATTGTGGTAATCATTTGAAAATATATACATATATTAAATCATATTGTATAGTTTAAATTTATACAGCTTTGTCAACTATGTATCCATAAAGTTGGGAAATTTTAAAATAACTTATAAAACTGTCATCAAATATATTTTCCTACTGGAAAACATTAGCTTTCTGAAAGGTATTAGTTTTTCATTTTTACAGTCTTATAGCTTGTCTGGCATTGTGGGAGGCCGAGGCAAGAGGATCTCAAGTTTGAGTCCAGCCTGGGCAATGTAGTGACTTAGAAAGATGCCATCTCAAAGTTTAAGTATATATGCCACAGATGTAGCTCAAACCCAACTCTAACAAAAATTCTGCTTGAACAATATAATTCCCCATAACTCCCGGGTGTTACAGCTATGACCTCTCAAAGTCCATACAAGGAAGTGAACTCAGTGAACTTCGGAGTGGTCTTGGCATCCAGCATCCCACACAACTCCGTAGTGCACACTCGGTGGTCAGCCCCGGGCCCCAGCACCCCACAGGAATATCACACGCTTGTTTATGCAGAGCTCCCCTGCTGGCCAGCAGCACTAACTCCCTTTGAGTCACGCCCTGTAATAGTCCCTGGGGCAATGACGCACAGCTGTGGGGAGGAAACAGGCTCTTTAATTTGTTAACCATGCCCAGAAAAGAAGAAAACAAATGGCTCAAAGGAGACTGTCAAGTGGTCTCTTTAAAGTCTTCTCCGGAATCAGCTTAAAAAAAAAAAAAAAAAAAGCAATACCAACTCCTCCCCATCAGGAGCACGTACCAGCGACTTGTTTGTCTTTTATTACATCTGATCTTATGTAAGACTTGAATCCCAGGAAATCTCTTCTTTTCAGTTTCATTCTCTCTTAATGACCACATTGTCCTAAGGTTCAGACTGATAACATATGATCCCTGCATCATTATTGCTGAAAGATTTATTGCTAACAGATTCCATTTGGAAAACTAGAGGTCAGGGAAAGATTGGGATTAAGATCAGACATCATTTCCTTCATTGAGGGTCCCAGGTTACCAGAACAGGAAGTTAGATATTTTGATTCAACTCCATTCTCCATACATAGCACACTGCTGTTAATCTCCCTCTCAATCCCCCTCTTCATGAAGACACTTACCCCACTGTTCTTGACACCTTCCAAAGTGGTTATGGAAGGTCTCTTTCATGTGGGTCTTTTTGAGATGTGACAGAACTGTAGTGAATGCTGCTGCCGAGTGCCATCCAGCAGAAAGGCAGTCTCACAATAACAGGACGGAGTTTTCCTCATCCATCTTATTCCCCAGATCTATCACCTGGCTCTTTCTTTCCCAAAGTCAAAATGTCCATGACAGAGGAAGGTTTTGAGTCAATTCAGGATATCAAGGCAGTCACAAGAGCACAACTAAAGACACTCATGAAGAAAGTACTTCAACAGTGGCAGGAGTGATGGCATACATGAGTTTGAGGTAAGGGGGGGTATTTTAATGGGATTAATGGTAGTGTCTTTTACTGTGATAATTTTTTAAATTAAATTTGTGCCCTAATTTCTAAGTCATCTTTCTCTGTCTCTCTCTGTCTCTGTCTCTCTGTCTCTTTCTTTCTTTCTCCCTCCCTCTCTCTCTCATTCTTCCTTCTACCTATCTGTATTGGTCTCTCATTCAACCTAGTTTTTATCTTTGTTACTTCTTTTTCTTAATTTAAATCTGAAGCTCAAGATTTGTTGCTCCCCTCTTTGTGCCTCATTTGCTAGAATGTCATTTTCCAAGCTGGGACCAGGGTCCTCCTCCTACAGGTGGGAGGAGAGGGTACCCTGCTTGTTTTCTTCATCAGCTGTGAGGCCACACACCCACATGGTGCTTTAAGACACCCTCAAAGGCCATTGTCCATCCAGGGTTACTGAATAGGCCCTGGGTAAGTGCTGGGCATATGTGTGGTGACAAGCTTCAGCACTTGTTTCCGTGCATCCAGGTGTGGTCACAGATCGTGCCCTGAAGTCATGGGGGAAAGTGGGCTTGGTCCTACATCAGGAAGGCCAAGGGCCAGCCACGACCATGTCTACTCTGTAAGCCTTCGTGGCTGCCAAGATGTCCTGTGGCAATGACTGTCGTGGCACTGATGCCACCACTGGTGTGCAGCAGCAGGACAGCATCCTGCCTACCTCTAGTCTTGGTCAGGAGAACACCCACCTCCATGCCGGTCTCTCTCTCAGGGGTCTCTGAGAGTGGCACTGTCACTTTGGAACCTGCTTGGACCCCTTAATCCAAGGTGATTCTTGACAGCCTACTGCTGGGTCATGAGGCTGCCAATCCTCAGAGTCTCAGGACCCACAGGAGCCCAGTGTCGCTTCCTTGTACACTGCAGCCCCCCGTCCCACTACTCCTACAGAATGATGTCCCAACTGCTGAGCCTACCATTCAGGCTGGTCAGCTTTCTGTCATATTTTCATCCCTTTAACTTCTGTCATAGGTTCTATAAGAATCCTTTAGCCTGATATTCTACCATATTGGTTTTTCTATTAAGCTCTCTTTTAAATAAGATTTTATTCTTTTATCATGGAAATTTCCAAACATATGTTAAAATGGGAAGAAATACTATCATGAAATATGTGGCTCTACCGTTAAACCATTGTAACAGTTACTAACACAAGAATAACTTTGGTTCAATCTGCTGGCACCTACTCCATTGAATTTTAATTGTCACAATCTTTGTTTAGTTGTTTTTTTATGGGCTCAGTGTTCACTAGCAGCATTCTGACTTTGTCAAGCATAAATTGTTTTGTTATTTAACCATCTGGGCTCCCTTTTACTGTACTCTTAAATGCACAATGACTCTTGGTTGTGATATCAGACCTATGATTGAAATTTCTGATTAGATTACCTGCCACACGATTGCATCGCCTAGGTAGGGGTTAAGGGTTTTGATGAGCAGCTAGAATTTTCTCAGGAATATGTTTGCAGAGCTGTCCCCGGAAGAGTCAGAATCTGCTGCTGGACCGAGTACATCGGCCTCTGGCCTTCTCCTGGATCTTGCCAAGCACACAGAGTTGTGTCTTTTTCCTCCAACCCAAGCTCCCACACAGCAGCGCCTTCACCAGGCAGACTTCCAGACTGGCTAGGTAATGTTCCAGGAGTCTGCTTCCTTAGATGCTCTTGCTACTATGCCCATTTAATTACAGAGTTTCCACAGCTTCAGTCTCCTCCCCACTCACCTTGTTTTTGTCTTTTACTCCCATTGTCTGCCTGATGCTTCCCTATTTCTATGTGTTGTCTACCTTTCAGGCATTTCCCACAGAAGCTTCCTTTCTGCTGTTCTAATACAGTTTCAATCAAATTTTTTTCCTCTGTAGGCATGTGGTAGTGATTAAGAATGTAGGCTCCGGACCCTGCCTGCTTGGGTTGGATCTTGGCTCCGTTTTTTTCCTAAATATGTGGCCTCTGTTAATCTCTCTGTACCTCAGTTTCCTTGATTGTGAGAGATCGAAATGGTTTCTGGGGTTACTAAGAAGATTAAATGCATTTGCATCTGAAATGCTCAGGGTGGTGTTTGGTCCTGAGGGAATCATGATTCTAGAATACGAAGTCACTTATTAAATTTATCAGTCAAAGGAAACTTGCATTCAGGAACAAAACCTCTCCTAACAAACTGGAAAAAGACTCCAACCAATTCTGGGCAAGCTCGTAAGATTTCAAACAGCCATTTCAAAAATGGGGAACACTGTTCTGGGGTCCTAGCTTCAAGCAGCACTGTTTTAACATGTGCATCATTTTGTGTTAGAGCTGGTTTGTTATGATATTATAGTTTTTTCTGCCAATTTTTATTTTTTATTGGTCCATGTTTACGATCCATAATGATTACATTCTTCTTGGGGAGTTGGTACATGTGCCTAGCACATCTTAATTCTTTTAATTCCCTTCCTTGCTCCTACCTCCCCCCTCTCTCCATCTCTTGGTCCCTTTCCCATTTACAAATTTTTGTGAAGCACCCAAGTTTCTCAAGGGCTTGGGTTTAAACAAGACCATAAAATGTCACATACTTGATATTGCTGTGATTCACAAAACCAGGCTTCCTGGAGCTGCCTCCCTGAGGCTCACTGCATGAAACACAATATTAAGTGTTCAATAAGTGTGACTTGTTATTGTCATCATTTAGAGTGGAAAATGCTGTATGTGTTCCTTCTGTAGCCAATGCATCCTATTCAACCCTATTCACCATCACTCCTCCTGGTATTTCTCATCAGCAGATGGAGATAATAACAGCTGTCTTCTTAGGTTAGAATGGCATGAGAATCAGAATTATGATGCTCTTCAGTGCCGTGTCCTAGTCCATCCATGCCTTGTGACAAGGTCCATGGGTGGAGGAGAGCGCTTCAAGGAATCGCTTCTCCAGGAAAAGGACACTGCATGTGGGAATTGGGTGCAAGGATCTTGTAATGTTTTGTACTGATAATTGTAATTTGTGTAATTCACATATATATATTTTCATGTAATACTCAATATGAAATCGAAAATAGAAACTCCAGAGGAGTTACTAGAAACCTTCTAGATAACTTTGTAAAAACTAATTGTGAAATTTTACCTTCTGTGAGTAGTATAAGAGAGTTTATACAAAAGCTTTAAATGAAAGAGCTCATGGAGGAGGATTTACAAAATTCCTGTGAGACAACTGCCCTGAGACACTGGACAGGCAGCCAGAGACGGGCAACTAGGACACATATGTTACACCACCGGCCACCTAAGACAGGCACAGGACCAATTGCTGTCCTGCAGGCCCATGA